>JBBPBX010052149.1:0-24316 GCA_038048925.1 Garcialebias charrua
AGCAACATGAAACAGATCAGCAGCAACATGAAACAGATCAGCAGCAACATGAAACAGATCAGCAGCAACATGAAACAGATCAGCAGCAACATGAAACAGATCAGCAGCAACATGAAACAGATCAGCAGCAACATGAAACAGATCAGCAGCAACATGAAACAGATCAGCAGCAACATGAAACAGATCAGCAGCAACATGAAACAGATCAGCAGCAACATGACACAGATCAGCAGCAACATGAAACAGATCAGCAGCAACATGAAACAGATCAGCAGCAACATGAAACAGATCAGCAGCAACATGAAACAGATCAGCAGCAACATGAAACAGATCAGCAGCAACATGAAACAGATCAGCAGCAACATGAAACAGATCAGCAGCAACATGAAACAGATCAGCAGCAACATGAAACAGATCAGCAGCAACATGAAACAGATCAGCTGCAACATGAAACAGATCAGCAGCAACATGAAACAGATCAGCTGCAACATGAAACAGATCAGCAGCAACATGAAACAGATCAGCAGCAACATGAAATAGATCAGCAGCAACATGAAACAGATCAGCTGCAACATGAAATAGATCAGCAGCAACATGATGTGATATTTCACAAATAAAGTCCAGTTGTTCTGTACTGAACACCTTTTTTGATTTTATCATGCCCTGGACGACTGAGAATCTTCACCAGCAGTCTCTGATGAACTTTTTGGATCAGGCTGGTGTTGTTGTTGCTCCAGCTGAGGTTATTGTTCAGATGTACACCCAAGTACTTGTAGCTGGAGACCACTTCCACCACAGATCCTCTTATGTTCAGGAGCGGGGACTGGGAGTGAGGTGGGGGTAGGTGTGTTTGTTCCTTCTGAAGTCCACGACTATCTCCTTCATCTTCTTCACATTGATGTGAAGGTTGTTCTTCCTGCACCTCCAGATGTTCCACCTCCTGTCTGTAGCTGGACTCATCATTGTTTGTGATGCATCCCACCACCACTGTATCATCTGCAACCTTAACAATATGACAGCCTGGATGGGTGGCTGCACAATCATATGTGAGCAGAGTGAACAGGAGGGGGCTCAACACACAGCCCTGAGGGGAGCCAGGGCTTCCATAAGGGGAGCTAATGGAAGCATGTAATGTAAAGAGTATTGGTCCAATACTGAAATGTATGGAACTCCATGACTAACTTTGGCATATGAAGTAGATTCATTATTTACATTTATAAACTGGAATCCATCAGATAAATATGATTTAAACCAATTTAGAGCTGTTTGTGTAATCACTAAATCATATTCAAGTCTCTGTAATTATTATGATCAACTGTATCAAATGCAGCACAGAGGTCTAACAGGACCAGATGAAGCTGCAGAATGATGTTCCAGGTCTGACAGTGTTGGTTTCCCTCAAAGCAGGATGTGGTGCGTCGTGCTCCTGCAGCTGGCTGCTTCAACCGGGTCGGTACAAATGAGCCCGAGGCTCAGTGAGATGAACATGTACAATATAAATGAAGGTTGAATGAAAAAGAAAAGTGTAAAACTGTATAGAAACTGGCCTAGTTTATGTGTAGAGTTTAAAAAAATAATGAAATAAACATTTAAATAAATGATAGTTGTAAAAAAAAAAAGTTTAAAAACTAAATCCTTCACGTCCACCCAGTCCAGACCTGAAGGTTCTGCTGGGCTGGAGGGTGTACCACACAAAACATTAAGGTTAAATACTACAAACATGTTCTAAAGTTAAAGGACCATATGGGTCAAACAGAGCCACGCAAGCAAGAATTCTTAGTAACTGGTCGATAAGAGCTCTATTTGAATCAATGAAAAGTCTTTTGTATTCCCAGAACATTGCCAGTAATATAATAATAACTGTATTTATTATTTGTCTTTGTGTATTAAAAACTACTACAAGTGCCATCTGTTATACGAACAGTCTGTTGTACAGTTCTCACATTTCCCAGGGAAGAAACTCTAATCCACTTATTGATTTAGTGTTTACAGAAATGAAATGCTTACAGGAATGATGTGACCAGACACTGTCATATGCAACATTCCCATAAAAGAAGGAGTCGATACGTGTCAGCACTGTCAGGAGAACTTTCATTTCTCTGAATCATTAGTTAAAATAAAACACAGCACCCGATCTAATCTGCACTTCTTGAGCTGTCCCAATCCAGATGTTAAAGCACTTACTTAGTGAAAATGTGACAGCAGATAGAACAAATGGCTATAAGCATGCATCAGGATATAAGTGTCATGATCCACGTTCATCTAGTTTTAGTTCAATGTTTATTTTCATAGTAATAGTAAAGTATTTTCTAATCAGTCTACTTCCTGCCTTCATGTGCTGCAGCTAATTAACCTAGATTTCATCCACCTGTTGCAGCCAGTATATAAGTCCCAGCCTCTCTCTCTGTCTCTGCCAGATTTATGAAAAGGTTATCCTGAGTAGTTATCCAGCGTTCATGTCTAGTCTTGTCCTCATCGTCTTGATTCTGGTTCTGTTTCATGGTTTAAAGATTCCTGCCTGCTCCCCTCTTGGATACTTCTCTGGCTCAGCTCTTCTGGTTTTGACCTCTGACCTCGCCTCTGGATTCTGCCTTGTGTTTTTGCCCCTGAACGGATCTCTCCACCCATCTGCCTCTTGGAAACTGACCCACGCCTGTGTACCCCGACCAAGTAAGACGCCTGCTCCTTTTAACCTGTTTTCTGTATTATTGTGCATGACCTTGGATTGGAACTCGGATAACCCATGGACTAAAGTCCATCTGGATCAAGCATCACAAACACAAAAGTGATCATGGACTACATCTAAGACGCTCAACGTCTAACAGGAAGTCAACCCGGAATAAACAAACTCTGAGAAGGTTAGTCGACTCATTCAAAGTCAAAGCCTCACCTCTGTTCACCCCAGTTGCTAACCTTCTCCTCTCCTGTTTGGAGCTCCTGTTTCCGGTGACCTGTGAAACCCGATCCAGCCTTCTATTTCATAATAAACATTTTAAAACTTCTCAGTGTGTTGGCAATTAAGTGAAACTCAAACCCTCAATCATTACAATAAGTCAGTTGATTTCTTTACACTGACCCAAAATGAAATGTGGTGGTAGCTGTGCGTCCTTCACACTGCACATCCAGATTGGTCTTTGACTAATGTTTTTCATCAAATATTGAAACCAACTTTGTGTTGGCGAAATATCTCACAACTGAACAGATTGGAGAAAAAAAAAAAAAAACTTCCAAGAAATCTTTGGATGCACGCCTTCAATTTGGATTGAACCCAAGAAAACAGGTTGGCGGCCAGCAGGGCTGTCCAAGACTGTTCCAGGGCTCAGGTGGGCAGCCAGGAGGTCGCTTGGCATGTGACCACAACTCGGGTGGACGGCCAGACGACCATCCAGCACATGGCGAAAAGATGATCTGCAGCAGGCTTGGCCGTGGAATCCTTGGGTGACGGGGGGTCTTTGAGGTGGTTGCCAGCATGGGATTGGAGGCGGTGGCCAGGGGAGTCTTGGGAGGTGTGTGTCTCACTCAAGGCGTGGGTCTTATTGAAAGCGTGGGGCTAGGAAGAGTCTCTGAGAGGGCTGTGCCAAACCTGGCACAGAACATGGTCTTGAAAAGCTGTACCTGGATGTCCAGATCCACTAAGGAGCCCTCGACCCCAGAGAGCCACTCCTGTGTCAGCTTAGAACCCATGTGGCCCAATTATTCTATCAGGTTCGGGTTTTGGATCCTGAATTCTGAAAGGGTGGAAAAAACAAGAAAAGAGTTTTTATTTATTTGTCTGCTGGGAGGAGTCAGGATTTGCTGGGAGGAGTCAGGATTTGCTGGGAGGAGTCAGGATCTGCTGGGAGGAGACAGGATCTGCTGGGAGGAGTCAGGATCAGCTGCTGGTCCTCACAGGCAGGGGGGAGAGTCACCTGTCAGATTAGCAGCAATGACATCACTGGTGGAGCAGCTGCGGTACCTGGTACGTGGAAGGCAGATCCAAGAGCGATGTCCAGAAGAACTTGTTCTTGCTGAGGTCGGATGCCTCCTCCTCTCCTCTCCTCTCCGCTCTGCTTTGCTGCTCTCTTTGAAAGTGCTTCTGAGCCTCTCTACATCTTCTGGACCATAATTATGGACTTGGACTTGTCAGTTGGTCCCTCAACTTTTATTTGCTGAAAATGCAATTTAAAAATAGGTGAGTGGTGGCGCAGAGGTTAGAGAAGGTGGGCCTGTGATTGGAAGATTGCTGGTTCAACTCCAAACATCAAAATGTGGGTGGGATTAGTGAAGCACCCACACCATTTGCTCCACGCTGGGCCCTTGAGCAAGGCCCTCAACCCCCACCATCTGCTCCCCCGTGTACCCCAGATGGCAGCTCTCTGCTCCACTCAGAGGCTGTGGTAGCTCAGTGGTCTGTGGTTCCACCACATGTACCATTAATCACCAAGTCTTCATGTGACTCACTTCACTGTGGAGTGCCCTGAAGAAGAGAAGAGATGAAAGAAGAAGACAAAAAATGTATTTGCTACAAAACTGTTCACCTACACCTCCCTGGTCCCCCCCCCCGCGCTTCTGCATTTGTCTCGTCTGTAACTCTTCAACGCTCGCTCGAACCAATTTGGAATGGATTTATGTGCGTGGACTGTTTTCTGGGCTATTTCCTCTATCGATACTATCGATTTAAAAAAAATCTGCGAAGCGCACCGGCCAGGGAGAGCCGGGGAGCCCCATCGACACGTGAGCTACATTATGGACTCGAGGAGCAGGCTAATGTAACTGACCGCTCTTTCTGTCGGGGACGTGGAATCTCTGTGGATTATTGGGATACTGGTGGCTGTTTCTGCCACTGAAGGCTGAGGAGGACCGCCGCGATCGGCGTGCTGGCGAGACTTCCGCTCAGCGAAAATGCTTTGATCCAGGCTATGATGACCTTCCCAGCTGTTGTGCGGGCTGAACCGCACGGTGGGAGAAGCGGTGGCTGCCGCGGACCTGCGGTGTGTGGAACTCGTTTACAGCCGTCCGGATTCAAACAGGGCACATACGGAAGGATCTTGTAGCTCGGAACCTCTCTCGATTCGGCGATTTGGACCCAGAAACAGCACCTGGACGTAAGACTGCAGTCAAAGTACACTGTGGCCTGAATGAAAAATAAAGCAACTAATCTAATCTGGTCTCTGAGCAGCCTTGAACTGAAGGCTGTCAACAAATCTTCTCCTGGAGCTGGAAAGCTGAAGTGAACTCGCTGCCCTCCCCCACCCCTCCCCCCAGAGGTCTCTGTGTTTGCGTTCTCAGATGGAGCCGGGCTGAGACCTGCGAACTGTGCTTATCTGGAACTGATTACTCACAGACTTTACCTCCCACCTGCCGTCATAATGCATCTTGTCCTGTCTAATATGTGCTAAAAGCTGGTAGAGTTTTTTTGGACTTTATCATGGAGTGTCTCCTGACAAATTGTGATAGATTCTTTTTTTGAATACCACGTTCTTACCCGTTTGTGTCTATTCCTTTTTCCATATCTGATTGTTGCAGCGCGATTTCAAACTGCTGCGGCTCATGCGTACGTCTCTTTAAGATGTGCGTGCGCCAATTGCATAACCTTGTACCTCGGTGCATAACATGCCAATAAAGATATATTCTGATTCTGATTCTGATTAATGTTGTCATCCATGAAATGAGTGACAGACCAGATGTTTGTTTCAAACCAGTCCCTGAAGAATAAATATTTGTTATGACGTCATACAAACCTGTTACTCAGATTACTGTCACACAAACCTGTTACTCAGATTACTGTCACACAAATCTGTTACTCAGATTACTGTCATACAAATCTGTTACTCAGATTACTGTCATACAAATCTGTTACTCAGATTACTGTCATACAAACCTGTTACTCAGATTACTGTCAAACAAACCTGTTACTCAGATTACTGTCACACAAACCTGTTACTCAGATTACTGTCATACAAATCTGTTACCCAGATTACTGTCAAACAAACCTGTTACCCAGATTACTGTCAAACAAACCTGTTACTCAGATTACTGTCATACAAACCTGTTACTCAGATTACTGTCATACAAATCTGTTACTCAGATTACTGTCAAACAAACCTGTTACTCAGATTACTGTCATACAAACCTGTTACTCAGATTACTGTCATACAAACCTGTTACTCAGATTACTGTCATACAAACCTGTTACTCAGATTACTGTCATACAAACCTGTTACTCAGATTACTGTCACACAAATCTGTTACTCAGATTACTGTCATACAAACCTGTTACTCAGATTACTGTCATACAAACCTGTTACTCAGATTACTGTCATACAAATCTGTTACTCAGATTACTGTCATACAAACCTGTTACTCAGATTACTGTCAAACAAACCTGTTACTCAGATTACTGTCACACAAACCTGTTACTCAGATTACTGTCATACAAATCTGTTACTCAGATTACTGTCAAACAAACCTGTTACTCAGATTACTGTCATACAAACCTGTTACTCAGATTACTGTCACACAAATCTGTTACTCAGATTACTGTCATACAAACCTGTTACTCAGATTAATGTCATACAAACCTGTTACTCAGATTACTGTCATACAAATCTGTTACTCAGATTACTGTCATACAAACATGTTACTCAGATTACTGTCATACAAATCTGTTACTCAGATTACTGTCATACAAACCTGTTACTCAGATTACTGTCATACAAACCTGTTACTCAGATTACTGTCACACAAATCTGTTACTCAGATTACTGTCACACAAACCTGTTACTCAGATTACTGTCACACAAATCTGTTACTCAGATTACTGTCATACAAACCTGTTACTCAGATTACTGTCATACAAACCTGTTACTCAGATTACTGTCATACAAACCTGTTACTCAGATTACTGTCACACAAATCTGTTACTCAGATTACTGTCATACAAACCTGTTACTCAGATTACTGTCATACAAACCTGTTACTCAGATTACTGTCATACAAACCTGTTACTCAGATTACTGTCATACAAACCTGTTACTCAGATTACTGTCATACAAACCTGTTACTCAGATTACTGTCATACAAACCTGTTACTCAGATTACTGTCACACAAATCTGTTACTCAGATTACTGTCAACAAACCTGTTACTCAGATTAATGTCATACAAACCTGTTACTCAGATTACTGTCACACAAATCTGTTACTCAGATTACTGTCATACAAACATGTTACTCAGATTAATGTCATACAAACCTGTTACTCAGATTACTGTCATACAAACCTGTTACTCAGATTACTGTCATACAAACATGTTACTCAGATTACTGTCACACAAATCTGTTACTCAGATTACTGTCATACAAACCTGTTACTCAGATTAATGTCATACAAACCTGTTACTCAGATTACTGTCACACAAATCTGTTACTCAGATTACTGTCATACAAACATGTTACTCAGATTACTGTCACACAAATCTGTTACTCAGATTACTGTCATACAAACCTGTTACTCAGATTACTGTCATACAAACCTGTTACTCAGATTACTGTCATACAAACCTGTTACTCAGATTACTGTCATACAAACCTGTTACTCAGATTACTGTCACACAAACCTGTTACTCAGATTACTGTCATACAAACCTGTTACTCAGATTACTGTCATACAAACCTGTTACTCAGATTACTGTCATACAAACCTGTTACTCAGATTACTGTCATACAAACCTGTTACTCAGATTACTGTCATACAAACCTGTTACTCAGATTACTGTCATACAAATCTGTTACTCAGATTACTGTCACACAAATCTGTTACTCAAATTACTGTCACACAAATCTGTTACTCAAATTACTGTCACACAAATCTGTTACTCAAATTACTGTCACACAAATCTGTTACTCAGATTACTGTCATACAAATCTGTTCACGAGCTGTGCATATAGAAACACTTGACGACTTATCAACAGACGCTTTCATGAACGCCCTTCGGACTCTGATCGCCATAAGGGGCCCCGTCCGACAACTGAGATGCGACCAAGGGACAAACTTTGTGGGTGCCAGAAGAGAGTTATTGGAACTAATGAAAGATATGAATCAAGAACCGCAAAAAGCTATTCGTTGTGAGTTTGTGATGAACGTTCCATCAGCCAGCCACATGGGAGGCGTCTGGGAACGCCAAATTCGAACAGCACGAAACATACTAACGGCAATGTTAGACAAGTCCTCAAACAGACTTGACACAACCAGTCTGAGAACGCTACTCTACGAGACAATGGCCATCATTAACAGCAGACCCTTAAGTGTGGATTATCTTAATGATCCCTTGGACCCAGAGCCACTGACCCCCAATCACATATTAACAATGAAATCTTCAGTTATTCTCCCCCCTCCAGGACAGTTTTGCAGAGAGGATTTGTACTTGAACAAAAGATGGAAAAGAGTACAATTTCTAGCGAATGAGTTTTGGCAAAGATGGAAGTGAGAATATCTACTAAATCTCCAACAGCGTCAGAAATGGCAGAAAGTTTCACAAAACCTGCAAGTGAACGACATTGTGATCCTACAAGACGATAATGCGCCAAGATGTAAATGGAAACTAGCCTTAGTAGCAGAGACTCTAGAAAGTCCAGACGGCAAGGTTCGAAAGGTGAAACTAAAGCTCAGCGAAACTACATTTGACAAAGGAAAACCACTGACAAGGTTAATATACCTAGAAAGGCCCATTCACAAGGTAATGACCTTACTTGAGACCGACACGCACAGTAAAATAGACTAAGAGCGACACTCGTTAAAATCACATTGATAGCCAATTGGTGATTTAGGTGGGAGTGTAAGTATCGCTGAAAAGGATTTTTGCATTAGAAGGGGAATTAATATTTGTTTCTTAGTAGTTAGAATATTTTGGGTTTAATTTGTTTTGCTCATACCTTGAGAATGTGATACTTTGTACAAGATGCATCTATTCTGTAGTGAAGGTTTATTTTGTTAGTACAGTACCGGAATCGCGAGATTTGTGTGAATGGAAGAGAGTGACGAGATCACTGTACTAGACACGCCCCCACATACACACACTCACTTGGAGGCACGCGACGCGCAACCAGCAGCTTAAACTGTTCACTGATTTAAAAGGTATTTATAACTTGTAATACATCGTACATCCGTCAGTCATGATGTTCTAATATTTTATATATTTATTTAGAATGCATAAGACGAGAAACACTCGCTTAGGACTTCTTTGACTTCTTTAATGACAAGCGGCCATGGGGTACCGTATTTCTTTTGTTAAAGCATTACTCATTGCTCAGTGCTGTACCTAAAGCTTGTGTTTTATTTCTGTACTTTGTCTTATTTCTGTAGTTTTTCACGGCATTAATAAAAGCGCCCGTATGAACAAAGAAGCCGTGCTCTGTCGTCATTGAGAACGCCACAAAAGTCAAAGTCAAAGTCAACTTTATTGTCAGAACTGCAATATGTACAGGACATACACAGGACCGAAATTGCGTTTCTCTCAGTCCCTCGGTGCAACAGTAACCATCTAAACACTAAACACTAAAACATTTAATAAACATAAGCATAAAATAGTAAAAGTGTAACACTGTCCTGAGTTTTTCATAATAGTATAAAAGTATGAAAATTTACACCAACACTGAAACACCAAACACCCCTAAAACACCAAACACCCAATGAACATAAGCATAAAATGAAATAATAAAAGTGTAATACTGTCCTGAGTTTTTGCATAGTAGTATAAAAAGTATAAAAACGTATATCTATAAAATAAACTGAAGGTTCTAGCATTGACATTTGCAAAGAGTGGCACAGCAGCATATAAGTTAATGTACACAGTATATGTATGAGGTATTTGATGTTGGTATAGAGGCAAAGTGGCATATGCAGTGAGGCACATAAGGTACATTTGGTATCCTTAGATAAGGCTAGTCAGAGAATGCTGTATATGTATCTGCAGTAGTGTAGATAAAATTAGTGTAAATGTAAACAGTAGTAATAAATGTAAAGCGTATTAATAAAGCTCTCAATTTACCGATCGATCTACGTTCCCACCCTCATCTATGGTCATGAGCTTTGGGTTATGACCGAAAGAACAAGATCTCGGATACAAGCGGCTGAAATGAGTTTTCTCCGCAGGGTGGCTGGACTCTCCCTTAGAGATAGGGTGAGAAGCTCGGTCATCCGGGAGGGACTCGGAGTAGAGCCGCTGCTTCTCCACATCGAGAGGAGCCAGTTGAGGTGGCTCGGGCATCTGGTTAGGATGCCTCCTGGACGCCTCCCTGGTGAGGTGTTCCGGGCATGTCCCACCGGGAGGAGACCCAGAGGAAGACCCAGGATACGCTGGAGGGACTATGTTTCTCGGCTGGCCTGGGAACGCCTTGGGATTCCCCCAGAGGAGCTGCTCCAAGTGGCTGGGGAGAGGGAAGTCTGGGCCTCCCTACTTAGGCTGCTACCCCCGCGACCCGACCCCGGATAAGCGGAAGAAAATGGATGGATGGATGGATGGAATAAATGTAAACAGTAATGTAAACAGTGAATGTAAACAGTAGTATGACTATAGGCAGTAATGTAATACAAACATTAGTGCAAATATGAGAAGTAGTGCAAACTGAATGAGCACAAGTGAATAACCCGTTTGATGACACAGAGTCCAGTGTTAAAATCTTTGTGTTGTGTGGTAATGTGTGAGAAAGTTTTTTGTGTTAAGGCAGTTCAAATGGGAGGGGAGGCAGAGCAGGCAGAGTGTTTAGCATTCTGACTGCCTGATGAACAGAGCTGTCTCTCAGTCTGCTGGTTCGAGCCTGGAGACTCCTCAGTCTCCTCCCTGATGGCAGCAGTCTAAAGCGGCTGTGTAGTGGGTGTGTGGGATCACCTGCCATGCAGTGGGCTTTCCGAGTGAGGCGTTTGCTGTGTAAGTCCTGCAGTGAGGGCAAGGAGGTGCCGACGATCTTCTCAGCTGCTCTCACGATGCGCTGGAGGCTCTTGCGGCATGATGCAGTGCATGCACCAAACCACACCGTGATGCAGCTGGTCAGGACACTTTCTATGGCACCCCTGTAGAAGGTGCACATGATGGGGGTTGAAGCTCCAGCCCTTTTCAGCTTGCGGAGAAAGTAGAGGCGCTGGTGAGCCTTCTTGGCCAGTGCTGCAGTGTTCCTGCTCCAGGACAGGTCCTTCGAGACGTGCACTCCCAGGAACTTGGTGCTGTCCACTCTCTCCACTGCGGTGCTGTTGATGGTCAGAGGGGCATGTTGTGCATCCCTCTTCCTGAAGTCCATGACAATCTCCTTTGTCTTCTCCACGTTGAGAGTGAGATTGTTGTGTCCGCACCACAAGGCCAAGCGGCTCACCTCGTTCCTGTAGTCCGTCTCATCGTTGTTGCTGATGAGACCTACCACTGTTGTGTCGTCCGCAAACTTGAGGAAGTGGTAATAATAATAATAATAATGAATTCAATTTATAACGCACTTTTCATTAATGAAAATCTCAAAGTGCTACAAGGTGCAACAGAAATTAAATGTCAATAAAACAAGTAATAAAACAAGTAAAATCAATAACAGTATCAACTAAGATCAAAAGTAGAATCATGAGGAGGCAGAGTATGCTCGGTTGAAAAGAAAGGTCTTCAAGCCGCTCTTAAAGTCAACCACAGACTGTGGGACCCTCAGACAGTCAGGAAGAGAGTTCCACAGGCGGGGGGCAGCCACACTGAAAGCCCGGTCTCCCATGGTCCTTAATTTGGTTCTCGGAATGTGAAGGAGATTACTGTTCTGTGACCGCAGCGACCGGGTGGATGAGTGTGGAATAAGAATATCCTTCAGATAATCTGGTGAAGCTCCATGTAAGCATTGATGTGTAATGAGAGCAGTTTTGTACTGAATTCTGTAGGCGACAGGAAGCCAATGAAGGTTATGAAGAATGGGCGTAATATGTTCAAATTTACGAACTCGCAACAAGATCCTTGCAGCACTGTTTTGAATATATTGAAGTTTCTGAAGGTTTTTGCCAGGGATTCCAATAAACAGGGAGTTGCAGTAGTCGAGCCTGGAGGAGACAAAAGCATGGACGAGCTTCTCAGCATCGGAAAAAGTTAGGGATGGGCGAAGTCTAGAGATGTTTCGAAGATGGAAGAAGCAAGTTTTAAACAGAAGCTTAATGTGATTTTCAAATGTAAGATTGGAGTCCATTTTTATTCCAAGATTAGTAACAGAGGTGGAGAGGGGGATGTCCTGTCCAGAAAAGGAAAGTGTTGTTATAGTAGATGTCTGTACCTGGTGAGGGGTGCCAATCAGTATGGCCTCGGTCTTGGAGCAGTTTAATTGAAGAAAGTTCTGATTCATCCATGCCCTAATTGCCTCCAGGCAGGCAGAGAGGGCAGTGAGTGAAGATGGAGATGACAAGGTGGAAGATGAGGATGCTCCAGTCCTGATGTAAAGCTGTGTATCGTCGGCATAACAGTGAAAAGAAATGTTGAACTGATTAATAATTTGACCTAAAGGCAGCATGTAAAGGGAAAACAACAGGGGCCCCAGAACCGACCCCTGAGGGACACCACAGGAGACAGAGACTGTCTGGGACGTGGCGTTGCCAAGACTAACACATTCCAGCCTATTGGAGAGGAAAGATTTAAACCAGTCCAGGACGGTGTCACAGAGACCGACCTCCACATGAAGACGGTGGAGGAGGATACTATGGTCCACAGTGTCGAAGGCTGCAGTGAGGTCAAGGAGGACAAGGATGGAGGGAGAGCCAGTGTCAGCAGCCAAGAGGACATCATTAGTAACTCTCAGCAGTGCAGTCTCAGTACTGTGAGCTGCCCTGAATCCAGACTGGAACTTCTCATACAGGGAGTGTTGTTGTAAGTGATCCTGCAGCTGAGCAGCAACTGCTTTTTCCAGCACTTTAGACAGAAAAGGGAGGTGTGAAATTGGGCGGTAATTAGAAAAAATGTCGGGATCCAAATTAGATTTTTTCAGAAGAGGCCTAATGATGGCAGTTTTTAGAGGCAGTGGAACATGACCAGATTGAAGAGACTGAAGTGGTTGGAGCTGTACGATGGTGTGCAGTCGTGTGTTAGCAGGGTGAATAGAAGGGGGCTCAGCACACATCCTTGTGGGGCCCCTGTGTTCAATGTGATGGTGCTAGATGTGTTACTCCCGATCCGTACTGTCTGTGGTCTCCCGGTCAGGAAGTCTAGCAGCCAGTTACACATTGAGGTGTTCAGCCCCAGACTGTCCAGTTTATGGATGAGCTGTTGGGGGATGATGGTGTTGAATGCCGAGCTGAAGTCGATGAACAGCATTCTAACATAAGAGTCCTTCGTGTCCAGATGTGTGAGAGCTGTGTGGAGGGCAGAGGAGATGGCATCGTCGGTTGAGCGATTAGGTCGGTATGCAAATTGGAAGGGATCCAGGGAGGCAGGGAGGACAGATGTGATGCTTTTCATGACTAGCCGTTCAAAGCACTTCATCAGGATGGGGGTGAGTGCTACTGGGCGATAGTCATTGAGGCATGCGGGCGTTGCCTTCTTTGGGACAGGGATGATGGTGGTGGCTTTGAAACAGGTGGGGACGATGGCCTGGCTCAGTGAGATGTTAAAGATGTCCGTGAAGACCGCTGCGAGTTCCCTTGCACAGTCCTTCAGCACACGACCAGGTATGTTGTCAGGACCAGAGGCCTTCCGGGCGTTAATCTTGATAAATGATCGCCTTACGCTGTCTGAGGACAGCGCCAGCACCTGGCCATCAGGAGAGGGGGGGAGTTTATGTGCAGGTGTGCTGTTACTTGCCTCAAACCGAGCAAAGAACTCATTCAGTTCATTCAGCGTAGAGGTTGAGCTGTCACAGGTCTGGGGGGGTGTTTGTAGTTTGTGATGGTCTGTATTCCCTGCCACAGACTGCGTGTATCCTTGCTGTCCTTGAAACGGTGAGCTATTTTCCTGGAATACTGCTCCTTGGCCTTACTGATGCCCCGATCCAAGTTCTTTCTGGCTGCCCTCAGGCCCACCTGATCTCCCGCTTTGAAGGCAGCATTCCTGGCTCTCAGGAGTCTGTAAACCTCTGCTGTCAGCCATGGCTTTTGATTAGCCCGAACAGTGATGGTTTTGAGGTTGGTAACATCATCAATGCACTTGGTGATGTATGAACATACAGTGTCTGAGTACTCCTGGAGACATAAGTTGTTGTTTGTGGTAGTGTGTTGTTTCCTCTTGTTGCAAAGTTTATGTTTTTGTATGTTTTTGGAAATACACTCTTTAAATCTTGAAGGATAAAGCACCATTATATACGTTATTATGATTAAACCTATATTCTCATTCACAACTGTGTTTCATGTAATCACAAAGGTTTTATACAATCATGTTTAGATGCTTAATACACTGTGCACATGTGAATCTTACCGGTGTGCAGTTTTGATCAGACCTGCAGCTTGGAGCAACTCTCGGAGGTCAACACATTCCAGAGGGGGGAAGGGCAAGCAGAAACAGAATTTGGCTGATCTAAAGAACAGGTCATCAGAAATACACTTAGTTTACGCAACACACTTAGTTTAGGACACAGAATGTTCACAGGATAAATATAAATGTAAAACCAGTTTGAATCTAAACTCTTCTTAGACTCTTATGCTTAAACAAAGAGGCTGATGCAGGTCACAGGCAAGAGACCTTGGCCATGCTATAAATCTCAGTTGCTTTGGCAACCATCGTTATCAGTTCGCCTGACCAATCACACAACAGAAGAAGTCCAAAACATTTTATGATATCTCACACCAAGAGGGGTGAGCTGGCATTCCTTGAGAAGACTTCGAGCGACAGGTCTTTTCAACGAATCCTCAGATTGTGTGTGCACATTGATCGAATGATGTCTGCTTATTCTGTTAACCTGTATCTTTTTCAATAAATCATATTTGCTTCAAGAGACGCCTGGCTCATTTGAACACCCACAACTGAATTCCTTCAGTTCTGGTGACCAGCCGACGTGATGAACCAGGTGGCCTGTTGAAATAGCCGAGCAGATCTTCGTGGACTGAGTGCGGTGGGCCCAAAAAACAACAGAAAGGTAAGTTGCACCGTGAATTACTCAAAACAACAATTTGGCCTAATATCCAAATTTACTGCACTAAAGTACACGAGAGTCTCTCGAGATAAAGGACTCTTGTTAAGTTAAAATAAATAATTTGGTTGGTTAAAAGTGGTTCACAGATACGTTTTCAGTTTAAGCAGACGAGGGCCGGTTCTGTTCGGTTCGGGACCAGTGGGCTACGGCCCCTCCCCGCCCGAGAGCGGCTGAGGAGAGCGTGTGGGGCACGCACACGTCTGATTAAAGTAATCACGGGGTGATTGAACGTTGATGTTCTAATTACTTACTTTTGGGGAATAAACGTTTTCTGTTCAGGCCGTGAGTAGCCGTTTGTGGCCGCTTGTTTCACATGGGGCGGATCCGTTCGTCGCGTGAGTAGCGGGAGTCACGAATACTTGTTTCACTGTCTTGTTTAGAAAAGCGTTTCCGGAGCGTTCGATCCTTTGAGTAGCTGGTGAGGTCGTTCAACTTGTTTCACGGCCGCTCGTGAGTAGTTGAACAGCCGCAGCTTGTTTTGGAGGTCGTACGTAACCGATGCCTGGCGTCGTGGAGGGGTCGCCGGAAGTTCACGCGTGAGGTGAAAACTACATCTCCCAGAGTGCCTTGCGCTAAACTTGCGGATTAGCGCAGTGGAATCGCACTGGGGGAGGTGACCGAAGAGGTCTGTAGAGAAAAAAAAGAGAAAAGCAACCCCAGAGAGGTTGCATGATTTGGGCTTGTGTTTAATTCGTTTTAAAATACTTTGCGTCACATTTCTTTAAGTTTTTTTATGTGAATCGTCATTTTAGGGAGAAGAGATCTCAATTAGTTTCAAATTAGGAATTTTTAATTGTCTGATAAATGTTTGTGTGGACTCAGATGTGTGTGTTTAAGGTGTTCTTCATGTGACTGATGTGTGGTGCTGCCATGAGTCTGCCAGCAGAGGGAGCTGTTGTTTAACACAGAAATAAAAGCCTGAACACAAGGGGAGCTCCTCAGACTTTTTCCAGATTTTTTTTTACTGTGTTACACAAGAGAACTCAGTGCATGGGAGAAACAATTGTGGAAATAAAGCTTTTTGAGTGAATGTTGTGACAAGGCGATCATGGCGCACATAAAGGAGAGACAGACCTGTCAAAAAGAATCTGTTCAGGAACAATTGATCAGAGTTCAGGCGGTGATAGCCATAATTCATGCAGCAGACCCTGGTAAGTGCAAACAATTAGATGCGTTAATCATACAAATTGTGAGAGCAGCAGAAAATTCAGAAAAATCAACAGAAAACCTAACACAATTAGTTTGGACAAAAGTGAAAGAACAGCAAAAATTGCTTGATGACATACAAACCAAACAAACAATTTGTACCTCATTTTGGGAGCGTACTAAGCTTAATAAAAGTCACCAACAACAAAAGCAATTAGTGGATGTGTACAAGCAGTTAGCTTTGTTATCTCAGAGCGTACAAAATGTTGGAGAGACAAACAGTGGTGCAGAAATAGAAGAAAAAACAACACCGCCTCCCTATGCTGTCAAGGCTACCGCTCCTCCTGCTCCATCAGCGGGACAGTATCCTCTGTTTCCAAGAAGGAGAGGTCAGAGGAGGTTTGAAGAAGATGACACCGAGGATGAGGAGCAGGTCCGGCCTGGGGGCACCATGGAGGAGAGAATGAGAGGTCAGAGAGCACAACATCTCCGTAGTGAGTTTGAGCGGGAAGTCAGTTATGCTGATGAGAGAAGAGATAGGGAATGGCCAGGTTCAATGTCTCCACGTCCACGTGACTATGACAGAGAGGAAGAGAGTCGAGCTGAGAGATGCTACGAGGAAGAGATGGGCAGGGGGTGCTACGGCCCCTCCAGAGCAGGTAGCAAGCATGCAGACAGGAGCAAACATGCAGGGGATCCACAGGCCGAGAGGAAGAAAAAGTTCTTCTTTAAGGGGTCAGTGTCAGGTATGGTGGCTGAGTCAGAAGATGAGCTGGTGAGAGGGAGACCACACGCACACCCAGACAGTCCAGTATGTGAGCCGCCGAGCAGGGCAGAGGAGGAATGGTACACTAAATCAGAGCTGGGATATTCGAGCGCACAGGCATACCCCCCACCTAGGGACCTCCCACCTAGAGATGAACAAGATGAGATGAGGCAGTTAAGTGAAAGGCTGTATAAGGGAACTCAGCTGCCGTTTATGACCACAAGGGGTCCATTAGGTCAGGTGACCAGGTATAAGCCTTACAACATACGCGATGTGGATGCTCTCGTTTCGAAACTGCCGGATTTGTCGGAGGGAGCGGCGAGATGGTTAGATAAATTTAATTCTCTTACTGTGGGGGTCAAGTTGTCAGTGGGAGATCTAAATGCCACATTTGCACGTTGCGCTAATCCAAACACGTTCCAAACATACCTGAATTCGCAGGTATTGCTCGGAGGGTACCGATGCAGGATCGCAGAGGTTCCTGACGATACTCCTTTAGAAGACGCGTATATGGATATTGGTCCAATTATAAAAGCGCTGTACCCTCTGCCAGTGGGGGAACAAGTCCCTGAGTTTCGGTGGGACCGAACAATCGATCCGTATACATTCATTCAGGAATGTAAAGAGACTTGGGAGAAGGTCACAGGTGAGCGGGCACGATGCCTTCAGCAACGCCCTTATTTCAGAAAAGCGGTTCTCGACGGACTCCCAGCTGAGGTGGTCGATGAGATGGAGAAAAATCTTGACATGATCACGGCCTCACCAGACCGGTGGGAGAAGCACGTCGTACATCGTTTGAAGTATGTTAAAAAACAGGAGGATAAAGAGGCAGCCGAATTAGAGGTTGCAAAGAATCAATTGATTAAACTCCAGCTCTCGAGTGCCAGACAAACAGTTAATGAAAAAGCGAAAGAGAAAAAACAATTAATGGTACAAGAAGTACCAGCTAACTCTAAAGAAACAGGAGGGGCAGTAGACGCCTCTGGGGTGGTTGCTATGCAACAGTGGTCTGAAACTCCTGGCCCGAGAGGCAGAGGTGGACATCCAGCAAGAGGAGCTGGACGTGGCCGGGCAGGTGGTCAGAGAGGGCGAGGGGGAACCTGGAACACAGGGGCTCCACAAGGGGGGCAGCAGATGGGTGCCTGTTACGTTTACGGAATGCTAGGACATTGGGCACGCAGCTGCATCCACAAGCAACAGATGTGGGGACAGCAACAGCCGTACCAACAACCCATGGGTCAGCAGCAACCCATGGGTCAGCAACAGTTGTACCAGCAACCCATGGGCCAACAACAGTTTTACCAACAACAACCCATGAGCGCACCGCAACCCTTTCAGCAGATGGGAGGTCAACAGCAGCTACCTCAACAACAACTACCTCAACCACAACCACTGCAACAGACTCTACCTCAGCAGCAGGCAGTCCAGCCTTCCCTCACGACAGGGGGACGAGGCTTCCAACAACAATGAGACACCCCACAGAAAATCCTGAGCGTTGGGGGAGGGGCAGACCCAACCATTGAAGTGCAAGTGCGAAATGAAAGCTTGCAGTTTCTGGTCGACACAGGAGCGACCTTTTCAACAGTGACTCACACCCCACCTGACTGCGAACTGTCACATAGGTCGGTGGAGGTGATTGGATTTTCTGGGGCCACACAAAGACTGCCTGTAACGAGCCCACTACTCATAAGAGTGGGAACACAGACTCTGAGACATCCATTCGTGGTGGCAAGAAATGCACCCGCCAATCTGCTGGGAAGAGACATGCTGATCCGACTGGGAGCTTCAATCCTATGCTCATCAGATGGACTCATGGTGAGGTTGCCGGACGGCACCTCACTGAAATGTGGCCAGTTCACCACTACTCACTCACAGTGTGTGATACAACCAGTACAAAATGAATACGCTGACATGTACTGGGGGCTACTTGAACCTGAAGTCATGGGCGGAGGAGGCATCTATTCTGCTTACCTTGCGTGGAAACCACAGATACAGGAACTCCAGCCGTACTCGACTCCACCAGACCCTCCACATGTCACCCTCTTTTATGACAGAAGAGGAGATGAGGTGTTTCAGGAACACTTTGCAGAGCAAATAGAGGGGAAAATTTGGCCAATCAGAACAGGTAATCTCTATGTGGGAGCAGAGGGAGTAGCTGCTATTGTTAATTTAACCCCTGAACAGCAGGAGTGGTATATGATGGGCACCGAAGCTGTGCCTCATATTTCACTAGGTTTGAATCCAAAATTTCAGGCTAAAGACTTGGGACCAATGGTAAAACGGGCTTCAGAAGCCGTTGACTGGGTAAAAACACCCACACCACTTGTCTGGCATTCAACGAGCTGCGGGTGTTTTGCAATTGAGTCTATTGCACATGATGTAGCTATAATGCAACATGAAGAGCTCCCCATGGAGCACGGTCGTGAACAAACTGACCACCCGCGCGCCGGTCAGCTGATTGATAGCATGCCTGAGGCGTTGTGGTCAAAAGGCCCCACGGATGTGGGACTGATTGCCTGCCCGCCCATAACGTTTCAGGTCCAAACTACTCACCCACTGTGGATTAAACAATATCCTCACAAACAAATTGCAGAGGAGGGTATTGCAGAAACAATCCAAGGATTAAAAGAAAGTGGAGTGCTAGAACCTTCACAGTCTAATTGGAACACACCCATTTTACCTGTGCCAAAAGGGAACACAGGAAAATTCCGCATGGCGCATGATTTGAGGGCAATTAACAAACTTTTAATTACCCAAACTGTCCCAGTTCCAAATCCATACGTGGCTTTAAACAATTTGACACCACAACATGAATGGTTCACCTGTCTGGATTTGGCTAATGCATTTTTCTGTCTGCCACTAGCAGAGGAATGCAGAGACATTTTTTCATTTACTTTTAGGGGCGAACAGCTCCGATATAAGAGAGCACCCCAAGGTTTTGCGCTCACGCCTGGAATCTTTAACCAAGTCTTGAAACAGGTTCTGAGTAAGGTGCCACTCCCACAGGACACAGTTCTCATTCAGTATGTTGATGATCTTTTGATCGCCAGTCATACTGTCGAGGACTCACTGGCAGCAACTCAATCAGTCCTTGAACACTTACACGCTGCTGGTTTCAAAGTCAGTAGAACTAAATTACAGGCGGTAAGACGACAGGTGTCCTTCCTGGGGAGAGTGATCTCTCAGAAGGGAGCGGGCCTTTCATCTTCACATCGTGACACAATTTTGCATCATCCAAAACCGCAGACAGTGAAAGAGATGCTGTCTTTTCTCGGTCTGACAGGATATAGCAGAAATTATATCCCAGATTATGCAGGACAAACACAGATTTTGCGCGCTTTGGTTAAACAAAAAGGCATGAGAAACCCCACTGCACAGCTAGACTGGGATGAGGAAGCTGAGAGAACATTTATCAATGTGAAACAACAGATGAGCAGCGCAGCAGAGTTGGCGTTAGCAGATTATGGGCGTCCCTTCTACCTTGATGTCTCTGAAACAGACGGGGTGATAAACGGCGTCCTGTTTCAGAAACATGCAGGAGGGCGCAAAGTTTTGATGTATGTTTCTTGTTTACTTGACAACATGGAGAAGAGACATCCACCATGCACTCAGCACGCAGCAGGAGTGGCTAAGCTGGTTCAGAAAACTGCACATTTGGTAATGGGTCATTCACTGAACATTTTGACATCACACAGTGTAGTTGCATTTGTGAACTCACAGAACTTCACCATGACACCACTGAGACAGCAGAGAATCAACAAAGTCCTTGAAGCACCTAACTTGTTGTTCACACACGAGGGAATTAACATGGCAGACAGGTTGGGAGTGGCTGGTGAGCCACATGTGTGTGAAAAAAGAGTTGAGGTGGATGACAAAGTCAGGCCAGATTTACAGGCCACACCATTAGAGGGAGGACACGTGGTGTTTTGTGATGGAAGTTGTTTTCGTGGACAGGATGGTCAGCTCAGTGCTGGTTTTGCTGTGGTGCGTCAGACAGAGCAGGGCTATGACACACTAGTGTGTGAAAAGCTGCAGGGGTCACAGTCAGCTCAGAGGGCAGAGGTCAGGGCTCTGATCTCTGCATTACAGTGGGCAGAAGGTGAAACAATCACCATATACACCGATTCAGCTTATGCATGTGGGGCAGCGCATACTGAACTGGCTCAGTGGAGCAGAGGAGGCTTTCTGACAGCAAATGGTAAACCAATCAAACATGAGGCAGACATGAGGGAGCTTGCAACAGCTTTAATGCTACCAAAGGAAGTAGCAATTGTAAAATGCAAGGGCCATGACACAGACACAGAATCCCAGACAGCCAGAGGCAACTGTCAAGCTGATTTGGAAGCAAAAAGAGCATCGGGATACATCAATTGGAGTCAGATGGTGATGGTCACACCAGAAGAAGAGAGGGCCATGAGATGGGATGAGGTCTCTGTAGCTTGCTGTCAACAAGGGGCGGCTCCTGAAGAAAAAACAGTGTGGCTGGACCATGGAGCTAAAGTGAGACCAGATGGATTGTGGATACATCCTGAAGATGGAAGATGGGTTCTTCCCTGAGCCTGAAGAGGAGAGTTTTGGATGAAGCACACGGACTCGCACATGTCGGGCCCACCAGATGAGAAAAAACATTGTCAGCTGGTGGCACCCGCACTTGAATTCGTTGCTCAAGGCATTTGTGAAGGAATGCACCGTGTGTTCCTTACATAACTCGAAACCATCGATGAAACCGCGTGAACACGGCAAATTTCCGACAGAGATGACACCCGGTTATGAGATAATCATTGATTACACGGACATGATCGAGCCGGTAAAGGGATTCAGATACTTACTGGTTTGCGTTGATGCGTTCACCGGATGGCCAGAGGCGTGGCCAGCGAAAAAAGAAGACGGGAAAACGGTCATAAAATGTTTAATCAATCATTACATTCCAAGTCATGGTTTTCCTTCTAAAATCAGGTCAGATAATGGGACACATTTCAAAAATGCAGATCTGCAGATGGTTGAAAAGGCTTTAGGCCTGAAACACGTATTTGGTTCCGTCTATCACCCCCAGTCGCAGGGAAAGGTCGAACGTTTGAACAGAAATCTGAAAGAAAAATTGGCTAAAATCTGTGCACAGACAAAAATTAATTGGCTTGAAGCTCTGCCCATAGCCCTTATGGCGGTCAGAGCCTCTGTGAACCGGGGTACAGGTTTCACTCCTTATGAGTTAACGACGGGGAGGGCATTTCCAGGGCCACAACAAAACGTTGGATGGCCCTCTGAAGAAACTGTGAAAATGTCACATGAGAGTTACATGGAAACACTAACAGGTCTTTTGTCCAGTTTCCATCTACAGATCCCTGAGTCCAGTACCCCTCAGGAAGAAAGGCCTGAATGCCCGTTGACACCTTGGGTGCTTCTGAGGGCCACGAAACGGAAGTGGGCGGAGCCACGCTGGACCGGCCCGTTCCAGGTGGTTGAGCGCACATCTCACGCAGTACGTCTCTGTGATAAAGGCTCTATGTGGTATCATCTGAGCCAGTGCACGCCAGCTGAGGAGCCTCAAAGGTCATCACATCAGGTCGAGGCAGCTCTGTCAGAGCTGCACAGCTGAGAGCTCCGGCTTCACAACGGAAGGAAGCGGTCCACAAGAGCGGTGGGCTGTCCTGCATCTTCATCCTTGAGATCGGATTCGAGGAAGGTGTGGGTCTCATCGTTTCATCGCTTCACTTCCTCTGCCGTGGAAGTCATCTGTTCGTGTGGTGTTCTGGTTCGAGTGGTAGAGCTTCCTGAAAACACCTGTCTTCCTGAGGTGCATCTTTGTGCTTGCTTTTGAGAGTAGGCCAGAACGATAGGGAAACAGTTCCCCAGGCCTGTCTGCCTTGTTGCTTTGAGAGAGAAGAGCCAGTTGCATGATTGCAGCTTAACAAGGCAGGCCACATCAAGAGGAGCATAAAAGAGGAGGTCAACCATTCTCTTTGGGTCAGGGGCAGTTTTGCTTGACCAGTGGAACGGGGAAATTTGAACAAAGTACCAACTGGGTTATAATCTTCAGCAATCTGCTGCCCAAGAAAAGGGTAGTGGCCTCTGAAGAATGCAGCTTTCAACAAAGACCTGAGCAGAACAGAAAGCAGAGGGTTAAATCGATTCAGAAAGCCTGACATAGTGTTTTAAACTTTACAGGTGTTTCTATGTTGCATGATTAAATCAGCAATATTTCATACTTTAAATTTTAAATCACATTTTAAAGATCACACACTTAGGATTAGATATTAGATTTCACCTTTAATATTAAATTAGTGTTACAATCTGCTCCTAATTCTTATATTAGATTTAATTTAGTCGTTATCTATTTGCTGCTACATTTTAACTTTTAACTTTTATCAATTAAACTTACTTCTATTCTAAAATTAGAATTCAACAGAACAACACATACTTTAATTCATTACCAGGTCTAACTTTCAAGGGTTTGGAGTTACATTTTTCTATTTCAGTGTTAAAATCATAAAATATTATGGGTTTTTGACCAATTCCTTATTTCTGGTTTAAAATTTAATGAGAGAGCGATCCGTGCATTATAAGACTGTATTTTCTTACAGGTGCGGTTCCAGTGATTTCTGTGTAATAAAAAAAAAAGAGGGAGCAAAAAGAAGATTTTGTTAAACTGTGCATGTGTTTGGTGTTTGGACTTTCAGCACCGAGTTATCCTGTGTGTTTACCTTTTCAGGTCAGCTCATTTTAACTGAGAAGGGGGTCAATTTCATCTTCTGTTTTTAAATTGTGTTACATTTCAGTGCTCACAGCTTGCTGCTTTAAACTGTGTTTGTGCTCCAGTTTGAGAGGTCCACGAGGAGTTCAGCATGGCGGATGGGCATAACAGAATTTTACTGGCAGGAAGTGTGATGATGTTGATGTGATTCTGATCATTTTACTGCTGGAATCTCTTTGTGTTATACCAGGTTTGCAGAGGTGTCGCGCAGTGGATCATTCAAGGGACAAGAGAGAGGTCCCCAGACTTAGGTCATGGTCTCAGATTCAGGATATCGATCAGTTGACTCTGAACTTGTCTCACAGTTTCCAGATGAATAGCTGGTATAAGTATGCTCAGTTTTTGGCCAGGGGGCGCCATAGTTCTGAATGTTATGTATGCACAAAGCTTCCTGTCACTGCATCCCACCTGCCTTTGCGTGTGAAGCCTTTAGAACGCAAGTTGTCTTTCTGTTTTTTGCAGTACAGTTCCAGGGGATTCATCAAACAACCAGCGAAGTGTGAGGCTAGAAGGTACAAGCTGACACAGTCTGACCCGGTGGTGGTACT
>JBBPBX010052151.1:0-24316 GCA_038048925.1 Garcialebias charrua
TGCTAAACCACCACCTTCCAACATCAGTAGAGAAGAGAGGGATGCACTCACCACGCTTAGCAAGGACAAAAACATCATAATTCTCCCAGCAGACAAAGGAAGGTGCACAGTGATTTTGAACCAGAAAGACTATCATGAGAAAGTTATGTCACTCCTTAGTGACTTAACCACTTATGAACCGCTGAAAAGAGATCCAGGAAGTGGTTACAAGAAGAAGTTGATAGATTGCCTGAAAATTTTGAAGCAGGACAAGGCTATTGACAATATTCTGTACCACAGACTGTACCCAGGGGAGGCCACGCCAAGTCTGTATGGTTTACCCAAAATCCACAAACAAGGTGTACCTTTAAGACCAATTGTTAGCATGATTAACTCGGTCACTTACAATGTTTCCAAATATCTGGCATCTGTACTCATCCCTTTAGTTGGCAGCTCAGAACACCACATACAGAACACCATGGACTTTGTGGATAAGGTGAGGGATGTCATCATGGAGACTGATGAAACTATGGTCTCTTTTGATGTCACATCGCTCTTTACGTGCATTCCTGTTGATGAGGCAGTAGAGGTGGTCTGTTTAAGGTTAAAATCAGACACCACTCTGAACAGCAGAACCACGCTTTCCACAGAGCAACTGTGTCAACTCTTGAAACTGTGCCTGCAGTCAACCTACTTCACATATGGGGAGCAATATTATAGGCAGAAACATGGGTGTGCTATGGGGTCTCCAGTTTCTCCTATTGTTGCCAACCTGTACATGGAGGAGGTAGAAAAGAGAGCCTTGACATCCTTTCAGGGAGACCACCAAGTCATTGGTTCAGGTATGTTGACGACACCTGGGTTAAAATTAAATCTCAGGAAGTCCAACATTTCACTGATCACATCAACTCTGTGGATAAATATATCAAGTTCACACGAGAAGATGTAAAAAATGGCAGGTTGGCTTTCTTGGACTGTGAGGTCTCAGTTTCTGATAGAGGAAATTTGCAAACTGAGGTGTACCGCAAACCCACCCACACAGACCAGTATTTACAGTTTGACTCCCATCACCCTCTGGAGCACAAGTTAGGAGTCATCAGGACTCTGTATCACAGAGCAGACAGCGTCCCCACTAACTCAGCAGCCAGACAGAAGGAGAAATCACACACAAAACAGGCTCTAGAGAAATGTGGATATCCTAACTGGGCCTTCCTGAAAGCAGAGAAGAAACCCAAACAGGACTCCAGCCAACCATCAGGTGAAAAGAAGGAACCCAGACCCAGACCAGTGGCCATTCCATATGTTGCAGGGGTTTCAGAGACATTGAGACGTTTATTTTCTAAACACAACGTCCCAGTGGCTTTTAAACCCCAAAATACATTACGGCAAAAACTGGTTCATCCCAAAGATCCAGTCCCCCGGCAAAAACAGAGTAACATTGTGTATGCTGTTCAGTGTCAGGAGGGCTGTGATCAGTCTTATATCGGGGAAACTAAACAGCCACTGGCCAAAAGGATGGCCCAGCACAGAAGATCAACATCATCAGGTCAGGACTCTGCAGTCTACACTCATCTCCAGGCCAGCGGTCACTCTTTCAGGGATGAAGATGTTCACATCCTTGATAGAGAGGAACGATGGTTTGAGAGAGGAGTAAAGGAGGCCATCTTTGTGAAAAGAAACCGCCCATCATTAAACAGGGGTGGAGGCCTCCGGGTTCAACTGTCCCCCTCCTACAATGCTGTGATTGCTGGTATCACTCAGCCCTCTGTGAATAGCAAACAACCATCAGGGTGCTAACGATCCTTTGTTAGGCTGATGGTCCTCCTTGATCATGTGAGCAGCTGGTTTCGGCTGTCATCAGCCAACTGGTTGTGTAACACTGTGAGAGGGTGCTATTTATAAGACTGAGCTGAACCCAGCACCTCAGACTGAGGAAGTCTTTCGGACGAAAGACGAAACGTTTCTACAGTTTTTTTTTGCTTTGTTTTGTTTTGTTTTGTTTTTTTGAATGTCCAGAGGACCAGACTTAGCTTTTTTAGATTTTTCTACCTGGATTATTGAGCATGCATCAGGGTAGGTTTTGTGATTGTTTTACACGCATTCCCCCAAACATCAATACAATAGATTAAGTGTGGAACAATGATTGTGTTATACAACAAATACAGAGCTTTATCATTTAATAGGTCTCTGACTTTGTACAGTACTGCAATCGATTTAGCTATTTTTATTCTTACAGAATTTATGTGTTGTTTCCATGTCAGTTTGTCATCAATGATAACACCCAAAAACTTCACCTCACTCACTCTACAAATCTCAACATCCTCAATTTTGAGTGGAACATCAACAGTTTTCTTTTTATTACCGAATATCATGTAATTAGTTTTCTCTAGATTTAATGATAATTTATTTATTTTAAACCAAGTTTGTATCTTGACAAATTCTGTCTTTATCAATTCCAACATTTGTTCTATATCTTCACCTAAACAGAAAAAAGTGGTATCATCAGCAAAAAGTACACATTTAAGGAGTCCTGACACATTTACCAAGTCATTCACATATAAAATAAAAAGCTTTGGTCCAAGTACAGAGCCTTGGGGAACTCCACATGTGATATTACAGAGGTCAGATCTTACATCATTTATTTGTACAAATTGTTTCCTATCTTTTAAGTAGCTAGATACCCACTGTAATGCTGGTCCTCTAATACCATATTTGTTCAGCTTTTCTAGGAGAATGGTGTGATCAATAGTATCGAATGCTTTTTTTAAATCAACAAAAATACTGATACAATATTGTTTTTGATCGACAGCAGTAGTTATTTGTTCCATTAATTCCATGAGAGCCATTGATGTAGAGTTTTTTGCTCTAAACCCATACTGACTGTTGCTTAGAATATTTTGTTTATCTATAAATTGGTCTAGTCTGTTTACAAATAGTTTTTCAAGAATTTTTGAAAACTGTGGTAATAAGGATATAGGTCTATAATTGTTGAATACACATTAAAAAAACAAAGTAAAAGTACTTGCTGAAAGTATTAACTAATGCAATGGCCTACAATATAAAGTGTACATACTGTATGTGTATTTTCTGTAATACAATAATAGTGTTGAGTCATTTTAATGAACAATGCTGCAGATAATACATGTTTTTATTGTTTACTCTGTGACACAGTTCACACTTGGACTTGTGATTCTGTGCGTCAGAATTTCAGGGATGACATGCAGAGTTAAATGTCATTAAGCAAAATAAGAATAATAAGGAATGATTATACAGTACCTTTGAAAGTTTTTATTTAACACAAAGTAAAACCAATGTGTCATTTTAACTGCAGTAAACACATTGAAGTACCAATGGGGAGTGGTGGCGCAGAGGTTAAACGGTGAGCTTGTGATCCGAAGGTCGTCGGTTCAAGCCCCGGTACCGACAACATCAGGGTGGGATAAGTGAAGCAGTCACACCTGTCTCCACCCTCATCTGCCCCGCTTTGGGCCCTTGAGCAAGGCCCTTAACCCACACCATCTGCTCCCCCGGGAACCCTAGATATCAGCTCTCTACTCCACACAGAGGGCTGTGGTAGCTCGGTGGTCTGTGGTTGTGTCAGGAAGGGCATCCGGCATAAAAACAATTGCCAAATCTTCATGCGACTAGTTCGCTGTGGCGACCCCTAACGCAGGGAGAAGCTGAAAGAAGAAGAAAAAAAAAAAAAACACAGACAGAAAGGAGCATTAGACCTAACAAAGGAATATCTGATCACTTCAACTCGTTTGTCATCAACTCTGATTAAAATATTGTCTAGTCAACCTTGTAATGGGTCAATAATGAACAATATTTTAACTTCCTGACACCTTTTTTGAAACGCAGACCTGAGTGTTGAGTCATCTCTCGTCTCCTGTCCTAACATGAACTGACACATTTTAATATTGCAGCAAGAATTTATTGTTCAAGTTCAGAAAAAGTTGGTTTTCATAGTTTGTTGAGTCCATGTCTGGCTCTTTTGGAAGAGAGAATCTGTCCTGCTGTACTGAGTAGTCTTTCAATAGTCTTTATTTCAATTGTCTTTCAATTGTCTTTCAATAGTCTTTATTTCAATTGTCTTTCAATTGTCTTTCAACAGTCTTTATTTCAATTGTCTTTCAATAGTCTTTCAATAAGGCCAGGGGTGGTGTGTATCTTCTGGCTGAATCTTTGTGGTGTGCTGTGGGTGCTCCCAGCTCACTGACATATACACTAGAACAGTGGTCACCAACGTAGTGCCCGCGGGCACCCGGGTGCCTCCAAGGACCATTTGAGGTGCCCCCGGACCTGTTCTAAAAATAGCACAACTCACCAAAGCTGCATTTAAATTTTCATTTTATTCAGTTGTTATTCTTTTTTTGTATTTATATTTATTTTAAAATGTCTATCTTAAAAATATGTTCTTAAAAATATATTTATTATACATTTTTTTCAATTTACGCTTTGTTATTTCCGAAGAGTTTTTCAAACTGGTGCCCTTTGTATGACTCCGTACCCACGAAGTAGCTCTCAGTTTCGAAAAGGTTGGTGACCCCTGCACTAGAACATTATTGGTCCAGCTCTTCTTGAAGGCAGGTCTAATGTTACCTGTCCACTTTGCAGTGATTCAATGGACCAACTCTCCTCTCGACATCAGTTACTTTCAAACTAACGACAAATCAAAAAGCTACAACGTGAATGTAACTTGTAACTCAACACATTATAGAAATGTAGTGTAGTAGAAAGTACAGATACTTCATGTAAAATGTAGTGGAGTAAAAGTACCCACATTTAATTCTACTTAAGTAAAGTACAGATACATGAAAAATGTACTTAAGTACAGTAACAAAGTATTTGTACTTAGTTACATCCCCCCACTGTACATATGTTGTCATTCATTTGCACCCTTTGTGTGTGTGTGTGTGTGCACCCTTTAGGGAAACGTGTGTGCCTTGGAGAAGGCCTCGCCAAGATGGAGCTGTTCCTGTTTTTGGTCGGCTTATTGCAGAAGTTCACCTTCTCTGCTCCTGAAGGAGTCGAGCTGAGCACAGAAGGAGTAACTGGATTTACTCGCGTTCCTTCGCCCTACAAGGTTCATGCTACAGCTCGCTGAGTTACGCAACATTGCACCAAGTCCTTTTCAACTCCAGAGAAGACTGAGTAAAAAGGTTTCAGCTGAATAAGTTATTATTTTACAGCCTCTGTTCTTTAGTGTTGTAAAATCGCTGCCCTCGAGTAAAAGCTGTTAAAATCTCTTCAGTTAACCATGTTGTGTTGAGTTACAGTTATTTTTCCACAATAAAATTACTCTGTTAGAGCATTTTATTCTGTATTAACTGATTCATTCAACCTTTATTTAGTCAGGTAAATCTTATTGAGCCTCATGGGCTCATTTACGAAAGCGACCAGCAAAACATTATATGGTAGACGTATAAAATCAAAGACAGGAACAAATCTGCATTGGTTTTTGCCAGGATTCCAACAGATTCTGAAAACCATTTAGAGAAGTCAAGGTCGAGAGCTTCAGATCTTTTTGTAAGATATTCCATGAAGCAGGAGCGGAGTAGGAGAAGGCCCTTTTTCCAAGTTCAGTCCTCACTGACGGAACACTGCAGGTAATCATGTCCTGAGAGCGCACACTGTAGCTGCACTCACGTAAAGACATGTAGGAGGAGATGTATGAGGGCAGCAGACCAAGAAGTGATTTAAAGATGAAAATGTACCAGTGGAAGAGTCTGCGTGAGGTTAATGATGTCCAGTTAACCAGTGAATACAGGGTGCAGTGGTGGGTACGATAATCACAACCAGTTATGAATCTTAGTGCACCATGATAGACAACATCCAACATCCGCAGGGTGCTTGTAGGAGCATTCATGTAGAGAATGTCACCGTAATCAATGGAGGGAAGGAAAGTCACAGATACAAGGCGTTTCCTAACATTCAGTGATAGACATGATCTGTTTCTGAAAAAGAAACCCAGTTTAACTTTCAGTTTCTTCACTAGGTTTTCCACGTGGAGTTTAAAAGAGAGATGTGAATCGATCAGGATACCCAGATATTTATAGGAATCAACAAACTCAATAGGGACACCATTTGAAGATAAAATCAGAGGAGGATCTGCTGGAACCGCCTTCCTATTTGAAAAAAAAATTATGTTTGATGTTTCTGCAACAAATAAAGTCCAGTTGATCCTGTATTGAACGCCTTTTTTGATTTGAAAAAAACATCCCTTTTGTTTTATCAGCATTTAGGACAAGTTTGAGACGGAACAAATCTGACTGGATGATGTCAAGAGCGGATTGCAGTAACTGTAGAGTTTGAACTGAGTGAGGGGTTGGGAGTGACTGGCAGATAGATTTGTAAATTGTCTGCATACATGTGAAAAGACAGATTATGACGTGCAATGATTGATCCTAATGGCAGCATGTAAAGAGAAAAGAGGACTGGCCCCAGAATGGATCCCTGTGGTACGCCAGAGGTCAGAGGGGTTGATGAAGAGGAGGACAGATTGCCTATCATGACAGAAAAGGTTCTCCCAGTCAGGTAAGATTTGAACCACTCAAGCACAGCTCCCTGGAGGCCAACCAGCTGAGACAAGCGGTTGATTAGTACCTGATGGTCGACGGTGTCAAAAGCTGCTGAGAGGTCTAACATCACCAGCAGAACAGGGTTTTTTGCATCCAGGGACAGAAGAATGTCATTCTGCACTTTGAGCAGTGCAGATTCAGTGCTGTGACGAGCTCGAAAACCTGACTGAAATTTTTCAAACAGGTTGTTGAGCTCTAGAAAAGATTGAAGTTGAATAAAAACAATCTTTTCTAGGACCTTTGATAGAAATGACAGATGGGAAACTGGTCTGAAATTAGAGAGAGCTGTAGGATCTAGGCCTGGTTTTTTGAGAAGAGGCCTGACCACAGCATGTTTGAAAGCAGATGGCACAAAACCTGAAGATAGACAGCTGTTAATAAATGACAAAACACAAGGACCAATTACATCAAAGGACTGTTTGAACATTTTAGAGGGAATGATGTCCAGAGAACAGTTTGTTGGTTTCATCTGCTGAACCACCTTGGTAAGGTGAGGGAGTGAAACCAGGTCGAACTGGTCAAAAACAGCAGTGGTTATTGCAGACGCACATGATTGGACAGTGTTTGATGGGCTGACAATGTTCTGCCTGATAGAGTCGATTTGGTTGACAAGATAGCTCTGAAAGTCGTCACAGGTAGACTGTGTGGCAGTTTTCAGAACATTGACAGATGGATTGATAACAGACTGGAGTGTGTTGAATAATATCCTCGGCCGGTTGGAGCTGGAGGAGATTAAATTGGAGAGGTACTATGATTTGGCCTGCTTCACAGCATTTTGATAATCACAGAGACAGTCTCTCAGTATTCCCTGGGATACATGAAGCCGGTCCGCTTCCATTTTCGCTCTGCTTTTCTGCAACATTGTCAAAGAGCCCGGGGCATTTCGTTGAGCCATGGTGAAGGTCTGTTTTTTGAAGATGCCTGTTTGAGAGGAGCGATGGAGTCCATGATCGTTGTGCAGGTGTGATGGAAGGAGGTGATGAAGTCCTCAGGATGTAGAAATGGGTCCAGGCTGACAGCAGAGCATAAGTCAGTGCTCTTGAAGGCATCAGTGAACTGACTTTGGGAGGATGGGGTGATGGAGCGGCAGAGATGTGCTGGGAGAACAGCTTTTGATGCAAGAGGGGTGGAAAATTCAAATAATATGGGAAAGTGGTCCAAAATACAGGTGTCCAGGATCTCCACAGCAGATATGTGAAGGCCGTGGGAGATAATTAGGTCCAGTGTATGACCCTGGCTGTGGGTGGCCCCCGAGACAGACTGCGACAGGTTAAAAGAGTCCAGAAGGTCCTGAAACTCATATCCAAGTTGATTACTTGAGCAACAGGTGTGCACGTTGAAATCTCCACAAAAGAGCAGCGAGTCAAATTTTGGCAGCAGGTCAGCCAGTAGTTCTGAAAACTCACTGAGAAATTCTTTATTGTATTGTGGAGGCCGATAAAAGAGGCCACACAGAATAGGTTTTGCAGATTCCAGCACAAAAACCATTATTTCAAAGCTGTTATAGTTTTTCTGAGGCAACAAACGGCATTTGAACGCCTCATTGAAGACTGCAGCCAGGCCCCCCCCTCTTCCAGCCCCACGCGGTGCGCTCAGGTGGGCGTAGCCATTTGGAAGGAGTTCAGAGAAGCAGCTGTTGTCTCCTGTTTTCTGCCAGGTTTATGTAATCAGAAACAGATCCAGACGATGAGTTGAGATCAAATCACTTAATATAAAAGTTTTATTAGTGATCGATCTGGCGTTAAACAGCGCTGCACGTACTGGAACACAGCCAGTTACGTTACTCTCAGCTCGAGCGAGCGGGCGGAGGTTCTGTTTAACGCAGCCTCGCTTCACAGTCCTCACCGGGGGACAAGATGGATACTGATCGCTGGCGTCATGATTGACAGCAACAAGGCATCTATGGCGATGAGCGAAAGAACGACGGACATCAAAGACGCTGAATTCAGGAGGTAAATCAGCCGTCGCCGTGTTGTGAGACGAGAGATACTTTTTAAATCTCACCAGCACGCCTGCTTTCGTACCGCGTCTTCTGCATCGCTTGTTGCGTGGCAACGTGGTCGCGTTGCGTTGTAGGTACGCTGGAACGGACGCCAAGAAAGGTGGAGGTGGAGGAGGCTTAAAATGTCCATATTTGCCAGTACAGTAGTCGGTGTGTTGATCAGCGAGTCTTGGAGACTTAGAAGAGTTGAGCGATCATAGACCAGAAGCGAGGATGCATCGTCGATGAAAAAAAGGCAGAACACGAACAGCAGTAAAAAGTTCAGGAGAGGAGTTAGATAGCAAGCCGTAACCACAGGCGCCATCTCGCCCCAGGAAGGCGAGGGCCAGGCTAGGACAGTTGTAGATGGACTGCAAGGTTTCATCTTTTTGTATGTCTTCTAACCCTTTTAGTTTTCCCTGTGTTTGAGTTGCATGCTGGGCGTGGCTGCTCCCACTCAGCTGTTTACCTGTAGAGCTGATTCCCACCTGCTGCAGAGCTGACTCATTAGTCTTCAGGGGTCCGTTAGTTTCACATCATCAAGGTTTCATTTCTGACTCTGCCAAAGAATTATACTACTTGCCTCTGGAACGTTAAGGTTAGCCTTTCCCTCGCTTCTCCTGGATTTACAGAGAGTTGGCATCAGGTTGTTCATTTAGTCTCTCCTACTTGCCAGACTCTTGAACTCCCCACATCGTTTTAGAGGAACTGCAACAACAATCACACAAGCGTCCAACATCTGTTTTGTTTTACTTCATTGTGCAAGAAACTCTTCCAATCATCTGAGGTCCAACAATCAAATCCACTGAGAAGCTAAAGCTCATCTAGTGCATTTATTCCCTGGATCATTTTAAAATGTTATTTTGAAGTTTGCTGTCTTTAAGGGTTCAATCTGTTTTACAGAATTTGCTTCAGAGCTAAGAATTTTTTGGAAGTTTGCTCATGTTTAAAAATCACTGAATGAAAAGCTCTCATGAAGCCAACAGGGCCAACAAGTAGTTTTGAAACATCTCTTCATACGTTTTCTGCTGCATATCTGATATTTAGTCAAAGGGACAACAGCTTGAACATGTTTCTCACCGTCCTCACTACAGCTGCCTTCAGCTCCTCCGGGGAACGCTGAGGCGTTCCCAAGCTTTACAGACTAATAAAGTGCATCATCACTGCCTTATTTTGCTGCTTTGTTCTGCCTCCACTTGTGAGCAACACCCCAACATATTAGAAATCTTGAACTAGTAGTAACTTGTTCCAAACCTAGAGCTGGAAATCTGCAGTTTACAGCCTGAAGACCACGACAGAGTAGTACCTGTTAGATGTTCCTGCTTCCAAGAGGATCACATCATCACCAAGAATTGGCTTCATAACTAAATTGTTTACAGGGGCCAACGTTTGCAGAGGCCGATGCTTACAGACCAAACCCCTCGTCATGGAGCAAAAAGAGGGAACAGGAAGAACCTTCTGTCCATCTGTCCACCTGTGCATTGTAACAAAGTACCAAGGTAGTGGTGACCGAAAAGAGCAAGATCAATAACAATTAACAGTTTATTTACAAGGAGTGAATATCAACGATTGGCTGCAATGCAGCTGGGAGGGACTGAAACCCTGGAGAGCAAGGACAAGGGTTATTATGAAGGTCTTGGTCCTTGAGGATGTTTCAATATTTCTATCTTACTGTTGGAGGAAAAGGTCATCATAGGAATGAGAGTCCAGTAGTTCCAGTAATCATGAAGGAGGAAGTCCCAGTAAGGTTACATCAATTGGTAGGCAAGTAGTGGAAGGCGAGGAACGGCTGCAGAAGTCACAAGGAGGCTTAGGATCAAACCAGGGAGGTCCAAGGAGTCATAACTGAAAAACATGTTTAGTCTTTACAACACACTGGGATGGTAAAGTGGCTAGAAACACAACTACCGAGTGGCAGATAATGCACCAGCGTGGAAGAGACGTCATCAACTGCCTTTTCCACTCCTGCAGCTCTCAGGTGTCCACAGGCGTGTACTTGTTGGCACCATCTAGTGTCTTGAGTCTGCGGGAGAAAAACTGAAGCTCCTACATGCATGTTGTGAGCATGATGACTTGAAAAGCAGGAGGGGGTCATGTAGCATTTGATGTATTTTAAAGTTACAGGGGAAAAAACTTCTGCTTTCAAGACTTTGAAAGAATAACACTGTAGATGCATTATTGAAAGTGAACAATATAAAATGATGTCAATGATGACAGGACAATAACTGTTGAGAAGAACAAGGCAGAAAATGAATAGCTGTGTGTAAGTGAGTAGTTAGTACCAGATGTATGGGTAACAGAAAGCTCATAAAAGTTTATTTCATGTTCTAGAAATTTATTGTCCCAGTTGCAAAGTGAAAATTGGAACTACCCTCCCTCTGTCCGTGAATGTTGTGAACATGATAACATGAGAAATACGTGAGGTATCAACTTCCATTTTGGTGTGTGGCTGCGTCTATGCGTAAGAAAAGTTTCTTTCAAAAATTGTTTTGCCATTTAAAAATCCAAGATGGCCACTGCCATATGTAAACCTTGCATGTTGGATAACTTGAAAAAAAATAAAAATAAGCAATGAGCCAACTTTCTTACTGGTGTGTGGCTGCTTCTAGATGCAAGAAAGGCTCATGTCCAAACTGGGGGTTCCATGTCAAAGTCTAATTGGAGCCCTCATATGTAAACTGGCCACCCCATCATTTCATTTCTAGTTTTTATATTTTTTAATAGTATAGTTTCCTCAAATGACTGGGGTGGCCCAGGCTACTGTTAGCCATCCACTGGCTGTCACCTCAAAGCAAAAATGGCATAGGTTCACCTCCCAGCCTTACGGGGTGGAGGGTGCATGTTCTCTATGGGTTACGTACTCTAACCCCAGATGAGTATAGGCGTAGCCCTTTAAGAACGGTAGATGTTGCACTAAATGGTTACTTTAATTTGTCCCTAGGGGTGTTTGAATGGGTGTTTGTCTTGCTTGTCTTTTTGTGTCCCAGTAATGGTCCAGTCAGGGTGTTCGCTGCCTCTCACACAGTGACAGCATTTTGGGACAAAGTCTGAAAATGTTTCTCGCCTCATTGATGGTTCAGATGGTATTGTATTATAATGGATGGATGGGTGGATGAATGGATGGATGGATGGATGGATGTATGGATGGATGGATGGAATTCACAAGATTTTCTCCCTCAAGGTCTAATAGTGTATAGAATGCACTGTAGGCTTCTGAGTACATTTAAATATTGAAGTGTTGGTTTATGGGTACCAGTTTCTAATCATCAAATAATTCTATTTATTATTCCGGTAAAAAAAAAAAAGTTGCATAATTTTAAAAACAAAACAAAAAAACATGCAAGTTACACCAAATGTGTTGAGCCAACTGGCAATAATGACCTATGATTTTAGTAATGGTAAATCATACAAGTAGGTCAAATTTACAACAATAAAGTACCATAAAAACATAATCAAGATCAGATTTTTGGTGAATAGCTCACCAGTTTTTGGAGCACCCACAGCTCCGACATACTTCACAGTAAAAACATTCCAAGTTTAAAGCAGTCAAAGAACATTAGTCGGTTTATTTGACAGTTTTTACACAATCAGTCTTGTATTTCTTTCACTGTGTCTCTAACTGCTATGGGACCTCTGGTTTTTCTCTCAACCCCCACCTCAGAGTTCAGAATGTGCACACCCAAGCTTCCATGGACACAGTGGCAAACCGGGACTTTTAGAGCTGTGCCTTGAGTTTGGATAAAATATGTAGTCATGCAATCTGTGCTTCTGATTGCTGCAGTGTCACCACATCCAGTTTTTGTTGCAGCCAAAGAGCGCACAGGTTCAGGCTTTCTTTTTGCAACCTGCGTTGATAATTTTCAAAACTTTCTACTAGAACACGATGGGTGCTATGGTGGTGGTTCTGATATTTTTTAGTCTTGTTAACACTGGAAGACAACCCGACAAGGACACCCCCAAAAAAAGTCTGCCAGATGGTGGAAAGTCCAGACAAGGTCTTCAGCTGTGGACTAAAAAACACACTGGGCTCCATTATTATGTGATGGTGCCACAATGGTTCTAAGCATACACAAAACCTTAGTCGTAAGGTTGTGGTGGTTTTTGTCATTGTGGTGGCAGCTTAATGGCATTCTGGGTGGAGGCAGTGATGGAAGCCTGCGATGGGCCCGTGGACGTGGATTGGTTGTTGAGAATGTAAAACAAGACTGACCTCACTGGTGTCCTACTTAGGCTACAACCATGACTGTAACAAGGTTATAGAAAAATAACCTAGAACTGATGTGATATCCATGACGGCAGAGCCAGGGTAGTATGGCATGGTCTTCTAGTGCAAAGTTGCATCCTGATGCTGTCCCCCCCAAAAAAACATATCAAAATTAATGTTTTGACCTTTTTTACAGATACAGTACTGTATGTAGGTTTGTAAAATCAGGCACCACATCCCGAATAGCTTCTTCCTGTATTCACGTTAGATGTTCAACTAGTCTTTTGGTCCTTTACACCTGCTTTTTTTTTTAAATATAGATTTATGTCTGCATAGTAAATATTGGTGTAGAAGGCCCAGAGCGTTCTTCACTGCATAGACATTGGTTACACTTTAGTTCAAAATGTTATCTTCAAAACTGGAAGTGAAAGCTGTTTTCAACAGGTCTCATTTCCTAACCGTCAGTATTTTTCCACTAACGGTTTGAGGATTTTAAAGATCTGATTAGTTTTCAAACAGTGACTGCTTGAGGCTTACTTTTTGGTCTGTCTTTGTGTCTGCCTTTCGTAAACTTGGTTAACAGGGAGTGAAAGATGGAGATATTTGGCACGGTGACCATAATGAGCCACAGGCAGCAGCTTTACCATTTCTTTTGATCTTGTAATTCTGTTCTAGTTAGATTTTAATACTGAGAACCATGCAAATCAGGAAAAAGTGTTCTACTTAGTACAATTTCTATTTTGTCCATACACAGTATTAAGTGTACTTAAAACCTTATCTCTTCTCCACTTTGCAGTTCGGTCTGAGCTTTTTCTGCTGTTGAGATAAAATGTAAATAAGGTGAATTCCTCCTTCGTACAAATGGGCTCCACAAATATTATCAGCAACATGTGACTGCAGAGCCTCATGTGCTAATGGGCTTCACCGGCCAGCCACATTCCACAGCTGTGTTGCTCAACGTCCAAAGACACACACGTTTTAATTTCTGCACGGTCACGAGCACCTTCAAATACTAACCGTGGGCCTGTAAGGAGCTTTGGTTGAATCGCGACTACCTTCTAAGTGCTTCAGCCTTACGAGAAGGGTGACCAGAGTTCAGACGGACTCTTTATTCTCGTCTTTGTGAGATGAAACTGGATTACGAGTGGATAGAAACTGAGATTTTATCTTAAACTTCATTTTATAGTGAGCGATGATGCACACTGGTTCTGGCGTATTCACTGTCGGGTCATCTTTAGCAATTTTAATCCACCCAGGTTCATCTGATATTTATATGTGGTAGTCGCTGAGAGTCATTCAACACAAGCGTGATGACCCATCGTGCAAGATGAGGTCAAAGATCTGACCAAACAGTCAACTTTGTTATTTTCTACATATGATCTACATCATCAGATTAATACAAGTACATATTGACACGTAGATGTGTAACGTATATAATATGCAGATGACAACGACGTCTACAATCTTAGTCTAAAACTCGTAGTATTAAAGGCAACACGCAGGATTCCTGCAAGTAAGGCTACGATTTGAACAAGGCTTGTTAAACACTGTCCGTCACATGGAAAAATGTTTTCTGTGAGTCTGGTGCTACCAGTCAGTGTTGGCTTTATCACCATAACATTCAGATATACCATACCATACCAGCTTTATTTATAGAGCACTTTAAACACCCACAGGACCAAAGTGCTGTACACACAACAAAACAATCAAACAGTCAGGTAATAAAAATGATTAAAATTATTAAAAGTCACATAATAAAAGTTAAGCAGTCATACAATTAGATAATACAAGCAATTAAAATGATTAAAAGTCAACATCTCAGATGGTGTCAAAGGCCAGGGAGAAGAGATGGGTTTTAAGAAGAGATTTAAAAACAGACAGGGAAGAGTCTGATGTTCAAGGGAAGGTCGTTCCACAGCTTAGGAGCTGCCACAGCAAAAGCACGTTCTCCTCTGAGCTTGCGTTTTGTCTTTGGGACACTCAGGAGCAGCTGATCACATGACCTGAGGGATCGAGAGGGTGTATGGCTGCAGCAACTCGGACAGATAGGGTGGGGCAAAACCATTTGCTTTAAAAGCAAATAAAATAACTTTAAAATGAATCCTGGAATGTACGGGAGCCAGTGCAGGGAGGCTAAAACAGGAGTAATGTGGTCAAACTTTCGTGTGCCAGTTAAAAGTCGTGCAGCGGCGTTCTGTACCCTCTGAAGCTGAGAGATACAGGAATCACTGATTCCTATATAGAGTGTGTTACAGTAGTCCAGCCGAGAGTGGTCACAAAGGCGTGAACTACTGTTTCAAAATGCTGCTGAGAAAGAATTGGCTTCACCTTACTTAGCCAGCTGCCTCAGATGGAAAAAACTAGTTTTAACAACTGCCCTGATGTGGTTATCTAATTTTAGTCCAGCATCGACTTTGACCCCCAAGTTTGTAACAATAGTTCTGATATATTGGGCCAAGGAACCAACATCTGCATTGGGAGTCTCAGTGGAGCTTCCAAAGACCATCACCTCAGTCTTCCCCTCATTAAACTTTGAAAAGTTCACAACCATCCAGGCTTTGATGTCCTCCAGACATGAAAACAGAGGGGCCAGAGAGTTATGGTGGATTCACACCGAACCGATTTTCAACCTCCAAAAAGCTCCTCACGCACGCAAGTGGACGCACTTTGTGTCCAGACCAAAAAGCCAGAAGCGAAACTGCTGCGAAAACTGCTGTGCAGGGTTGCCAGATAAGAATTAATGAATCATCTAGTACTGTTGCTTATTTTTTATTTTTTTTACCCAAACTGTCATATTTGCTGCGTGAGGGTCTGATAAGATTAATAGTGTGTTGAGTTTAGTGAACATTTGCACTGAAAAGGGGTAAAAAAATAAAAAAATAAAATAAAATTCATGTTTATCTGGCAACCCTGCTGCTGCGGGGTGTGTGGGAGGAGCTTACCGGTGTACCGAGTCGTCAATGCACTCCGCGAGGCGAGGAGCTTTTTATTTCTGTCTCTGTGGAGCAGACTTGACTGGTTGTGAAGGAATTGTCGCGAACACACAGCTACAATGAGTTTCTCTTCCATATTCCATGACTCCGCGGGTTTTTTCTGTGTTCCACAAACAATACGTCACATGCGCAATGGTTTCCGCGTCACTGGTTTCCGCGTCACATAGGGACTCTCCCCCTGACCCCCACTCTTCTCCCCCGACTCTCCCTGATTGGTTGACACCCCAACCAATCAGGTAGAGTTGAGCGGCGTTTGAAAGTTTGAACGGCGAAATCTTCAGCATGTTGGAGGCGTGCTTTGGAGGCTGACGCGGGTTCACGTGCACGGAAAACGCTTTCCAGCACGCTCAACACGCATGTGGCGTGACGCCCGACGCCAAGACGCGGCTGGAGGCGCGTCCCCCATTGACTTTGCATGTAAACCGGACGCTCCTGCAGTTGAAAACGCGTTCGGTCTGGATCCACCATAGAGTCCTTTTTCTGTAGCGGGACATAAATCTGCGTATCATCTGCATAACAATGAAAGGAGATCCCATATTTTCTAAGAATAGAGCCAAGAGGGAGCAGGTACAACGTGAAGAGGAGGGGCCTAAGACTGAGCCCTGAGGAACCCCACACAAGAGAGGAGCAGAGGAGGACACGTGGTCACCAAGGCGGACACAGAAAGTACGCTCCGCTAAGTAGGACCTAAACCAGTCCAGTGCTGCACCGCTGACACCCCCCCATTGCTTCAAACGACAAAGTAAGATGTCATGGTCCACGGTGTCAAAAGCAGATGATAAATCTAAAGTCAGGAGGACAACACAGTCACCAGAGTCCGTTGCTAAATATGGTTGGTTCATGTCGACCAGCAGATGGAGTCTGTGTATTTCGTTAGTTTACTGGTAATCTTTTGTGTTTACTGTTAGTTCCAGTGTTTGTCAGCTCCCCTCTGTTTTCCTCTGAGGAGATTCCTGCCGTTCTGTTTCTTGCTCCACTCACCTGCTCCTGCTGGTGTCCCTGTCAGCTGTTTGAAGCATCACTCATTGTCTGTATCTTTATACCGGTATGCTGGTGAAGATTCTCAGTCATCCAGGACATGATAAATCAAAAAGGCGTTCAATACAAGATCAACTGGACTTTATTTGTAACAGAAGACGTTTCGCTTCTACATACAGTTGTGTGTCTTCTGTCAGAGACTTCAAGGGAACCCCCTACTGTTAAGGTGTGATCTGTCAATTTACATGTATGTGTTACCTCAGCTTGCAATTTACATATGTTGGTGCGTGACTCCTGTTATAACTCCACGCGCACACAGTCTGGTTCATTGAATTGATAAAGCTCCTCGGATGAGAAGTGAAACGTCTTCTGTTACAAATAAAGTCCAGTTGATCTTGTATTGAACGCCTTTTTGATTTATACCGGTAGTTGTTGTGTGTGGTCTGTTCAGCATTGGACATGTATCATTAGCATGTTTTCAACACCGTCTTGGTTTTTACTGGTACATTTTGTCATTGTCTCCATGTTTCCTTGAGTTAACATTGGAGTGTTTGTTGCCAGGCCAGCCTTTTGTTTTGGTTGTTAATATTTTTTGTAGCTTTTTTAAGATCCTCGTGTGCAGGCTGCATTCTGGGTCCAAACCACCACAACTTTGACACCTCTAAGACTCTCCTGCTGTTTTCTTTTTCACGGCTGAATGCAACATTCTCCGCCATCCAGCTCTTCCAAGACATTAGTATGAGGATTTTAATAAAACCTTCTCAAAATTGGTCTCACTTCGACAAATATTGCACATGCATTCATGTTCGCCATAGAGGAAATTTTTTGGGACTTTGATAATCCTCGGACCTTTCCTCCAGCTCGACTAGTACATTTCCATTCATGCCTTTACTGACATCATAAAATCGAGTCTATATACCTTCATCTTCAAGAAAACACATTTAACAAGATGAACAGAACTTCTGAAAGTCTTTCTGGTGTCTCCATTAGTTTTACTTACCATACCATAGCAACTTTATTTCTAAAGCACTTTATACAACCGTAGGACCAAAGTGCTGTACACAAACATAAAATACAGTACAAAACATCAAATAGAAAGGTCAGGTATAACAACAACACTTAAAATAATAAAATTTCACACAATAAAACAAAATCAAACATCTCGGATTGCGCCAAAAGCCAAAGGAAAAAAAAAGACGAGTTTTAAGAAGAGACTTAAAAACAGCAAGGGAAGAGGCCTGTCTTATGTCACTCGGAAGATCATTCCAGAGTTTAGGGGTAATCACAGAAAAAGCACGGTCACCTCTGAGCTTAAGCTTAGTTTTCGGGATCTTCAGAAACTGCTGGTCAGCTGATCTGAGAGAACGGGAAGGAGTGTGTGACCTTTAATACCATCAGGAGGCTGAAGGCCAGAGGAGGTATAGGCCTGTGAGATGGCCTCACACAACCAGTGTGACAGCCTCTGAGAGGTCAAAGGTTGACCCTGAGATTGTTTCCTGAAATGTACAAACAATCTTTCAGATTTACGCACCTCTGCTGTGCGAGCTACATAACATTTAAGTGCTCTGACTGGGCAGAGCAGATGCAGCCGTTTCTCCTCTTCATTACCATGAGGAGGGAGATAGAACCCGTCAAGAGTGACGATACGGGACCTAAAAGCCGTTGTTATGATCTTAGGGATGAAAGCAGGATTCGGCCGAAGCTCTGCTGAGCTTCCATCCCCTTGGATCTTTAAAAGGGAAGGAGAGACCGACAGGCCTGCCATATCACTTACTCTCTTTGCTGATGTTAACGCCAGCAGTAGCGCTGTTTTAAAAGACAAAAATTTCAGAGAAATTTGGTCAATTGGTTCAAAAGGTTCCTTAATTAATGCACTTAGTACAGTAATTAAGTCCCACTGAGGGGCCAGTGAACGAGAGACTGGCCTCAAACGACGTGCACCCCTCAGAAAACGTTTCATCAGGAGATGACTAAACACTGTCCTGTCATTAAAACCTTCATGACAAGATGATATAGCAGCCGCATAGATTTTTATCGTACTAAAAGCCAGATTCCTGTCTAGCAGCAGCTGTAGGAAGGACAAGATGGAGCCTAGAGAGCATGAAGAAGGATCCACACTTCTATCCAGGCACCATTTCTGAAAAGCAGACCATTTTGAAGCATAAACAGTCGTAGTAGAATGAGCACGTGATCCTTGTATAGTTCTGATAACGTCCTCAGAAAACCCAAGGTTTTCTAAGCGTTTACGTTCAGTAACCAAGCCAGTAGATGTTGACCTACCACAGGGAAACTCTTTATCGCTCCTCCTGCCTGTAGGAGAGCGTCGTCTCTCATGGGAAGCCTCCATGATCTCACCGTCAGCTGTTGCAGCACCGGAAACCATGGTGCGTTCAGGCGCTCTGGAGCGATCAGGATCATTGACAACTTTTCCTCCCTCACTCTCTCCAGGACCGCTGGCAACAGTGAGGTTGGAGGAAAAGCATAAATCAGAGTCTTTGGCCACGGTCTGTGGGCAAAGGCGTCCACTCCCAGTGGGGGAGCGTCCAGGGGACTTAAGGAGAAGAACAGGGGACACTGAGCGCTCTCGCGAGACGCCATCAGGTCCACTTCCGCTCTGCCGAATCTGCTCCAAATCTGAGATATTATCTCGGGATGCAGAGCCCAATTTCTGTCTAGCGGCCCCCCGCGGGACATAATATCTGCTCCTTTGTTTTGCAAGCCTGGGATGTAAGCTGCTTTCAACGATTTTAGGTGAACGCGAGCCCAACAGAGCAGCTCTCTGGCTGCGTCCAGCAGCTGGAGCGATCTGACTCCGCCCTGGCGATTTATGTATGCTGCCGTGGCTCTGTTGTCCGTGTGAACTAACACGTTCTGATCCCTGAGCAGATGGACAAAGTGTTTGAGAACTTTGTGAACTGACATAAGTTCCAAAACGTTTATGTGAAGAGACGTGTCCGCTGGCCACGTCCCGCCCACCGAGTGAGACAGATAAGTCCCGCCCCAACCGGAAAGAGACGCATCCGTGAAGACCGCCTCGTGTGACGTCACTCGGCCCAGGGGAACTCCCTCCAATAGAGTGCAGGGATTCCCCCAGAAAACTAGGTCTGCTCTCACTGACTGTGGTACCGTGATCCGACGCCATTTGTGGCGAACCGGGTCGAGTTTCAGACGGATAAACCAACGTTGCAATCTGCGCATGTGCAGCAGAGCCAACCTGATCACTGTGTGAGCTGCAGCCATGGTACCTAACAGCCTCATGACAGTCAGAGCTGTTATTGTCCTGCCGGGCTGAACACGCTGGAGCAGTGACGTCAGCGAGTCCCTCCTCTGCTCTGACAGGACAGCTGTCATGCTGACTGAGCAGAGATTCACTCCCAGAAAAATGATTTTCTGAGCAGGAATCACAGAACTCTTTTTCCAGTTTATTGTGAACCCCAGCTGTGACAGATGATTCACCAGTGCAGACGTTTGTGCTTCCGCTTCCGCCCTGGAGCGGGACAGGAGCAGAATGTCGTCGATATAAAACAATATCTTCATTCCTCTGGAACGAAGTGGGTGAAGCGCCGCCTCGATGATTTTGCTGAAAGTGCGAGGCGCGAGCGCATACCCGAATGGGACTCGATTGAACTCGTAACAAGCCCCCTGGAATGCAAACCTGAGATATTTCCTGTGTTTGTTTATCACCGGAACGTGGAAGTATGCGTCCTTCAAGTCGATTGAAGTGAACCATTCCCCGTGACTGACATACTCCAGAGCACGTCTTATCGTCAGCATGTGAAAGGGGCGAGTCACAATATATTTGTTGAAAAAAGACAGATCTAAAATCGGCCTGTAACCCTCTGGTTTCTTTTGAACCAGGAAATACTTTGAATAAAACCCGGTTTCCTCCTCCCCCGAGGGGACTCTGGAAATTGCGTTCTTCAGTAATAACTCCTCCAGCTCCAACTGGAGAATTATTCCCTGTCCTGGGGACGACAGTTTCGTTTCCAGCACTCCGTTGAATTTTGGAGGTGTCTCCGCAAACTGTAGAGTATAACCGTTGCAGATTGTTCTTTTCAACCAGCCGTTCAGCGTGCATGTGTTTAACCACACGTCGCTGTGAGCTGTCAGAGGAGAAGCATGTGTGCTTTGAATTGAAGAAGATACCCTGGCCTCTACCGCCACCTTGCGGATTTTCTCCGCAACGGTCCATGGGAGGCCGGACTTGAAAGGGCTGATTGACAGCTGACGCGTCACGGTACAAACCTGTGCATGTTTCTGCTCGAAGAGCAGCAGGAAGAGGTGAAAAAGTCCTGGTTAAAACAGGCTCATGAGTTTTAACCGATTGAAAACCATCAGATGTGACTCCGCTCTGTTTAAACAGTTTAACACTCTCAGTTTTCAGATGTTTGTCAGAGCGCGCCTTCTCCTTCGTGTGAGGAGGGGCTGCTGAGTTCACGCAGAGTTCGCTGCTCGCAGGTGCACCTGCAGCTGCAGCTGCATGGCAACCCACTCCTTGACGACAGAAACTCATTTTTACCCTCTGGTTGCTTGAAAAAACCCGGCTTGAAACAGCCTCAGAACTTACTTGTGGAGATGTGCCAGTAGAAACAGATGAACTCACATGTGAATAAGACACACTGTTCCTTGAGACAGTAATTTTATTGCTCTCACACAATTTACTGTCATCAACACCCGACACAGCTCCGGCGCCCCATCATTTTTTGAAGTATCTCTTCCTCGTGTCCTGGTTCTGGCCCAACCATGAGGACTGCCTGCCTCTGCCACGGGGGGGTCCGGGCCTCTGAAAGTGAGGTGGTTGGCCCCTGGCCGCTGCTGGTGGTGCTGGCGCGGCGAACGTGGCTGCAGGGGGTGCCCGCTTTTGCTGCTGGCGGAACGCCTTGGCCTGGTCCCGGTACCGGACAGGCCCATGAGTCGAGCGGGGTTCTGGTCGCTGGGGTGTCACGTGTTTTTGGACCTGCTCCAGCGCCTCTGACGAGGACTGCAGCTGGTTGAACACATTTTTGAAGTGTGGCCCAAATAAACCGTCAGCAGACACCGGCCCTTCCAGAAGCTGCCGCTTCACTTCATCTGGGATGGCTGGGGAGAGCTTGAGCCAGAGCTGGCGCTGGAGGAGAGTGGCCCACGCTGAGATGCGCGCAGAGCACGTGGCCAGTGCCGCACACAAATTCGTGATGATGTCTGCCGCCTTCCCGAAGTTGTCATCTTCGGTCTGGCGGGAGATGTACATGGCCATCAAGGCGACATTATTCGAAGCAGCTCCCACCTGTGACGAGCACTGATGGATCTTGTCCGTCAGCTTGCTCGTGAGCTGGTCGCTGGTAGTCGGAGGGGTGATCCGGGTGCCCACATACTTTGCCGCCTTGACTCCAAACACCGCGGACAGCGCGGGCTCCAGGGGGGGCACGGTGGGGAAGGACTGGTCCGTGACGCCCAGGACTTTTGATATCTGGGCGTAGGACGAAACTGGTGCCTTGAGCTTCAGCGGCTCGCTGGCCGCGCTCTGGAGCAGGGCTGAGACGTCAGCGACGCACGGCCAAATTGTGTCCTGGTGCCCACTGCTCTGCGTGGCGAACCTTCCTGCCAGCAGGGGTGAAGCTGCCTGGGCGGTCGCCACAGGCACCTCCAGCCCGCAGACCTCTGCTGCCATCTTGATGATCTCAGGGAGCGCGCTGAGCAGAGAGGTGTGTGCGCTCGGCGCGGTCTCCGGTGGAGTCGCCGGACGTCCATCTGGCGAGGATGCTCTACTGGTTGTGGAGCCGATGGTGGAGCGTGGGGGCTGAACCGGGTCCCTACCTCCGAAGCAGGCTGGACCGCGGTCGCCGGCAGGTTCCGCTCTTTCGGTGGGAGGGTTGGGGAGCTCCACACCTTCACGTGGACAGGTGGGAGCCGCCCCGCTAGCATTCTCAGCGCCGGAGAATATCGGTGAAGCGGGAGCAGCGTCACCGCAAGGTGATGCTGCCCCGTCACAGCTAGCCACCTCCGAGGGAGACGTGAGAGAGTTCAGCTCCTCCATGAATTCCTCGACACTCACGTCTCCCCTCGGCTGACACTCAACAACCGCCAGGCTGAAGAGGTTGAACCGGCGCGCCCTCTCCTCCTCAGATAAAAAGCCGCAAGCGGGGCAGGAGGGCTCTGGAACCATAGCTTGCCGAGCGTGGACAGCTCCCAGGCAAGCCTCGCACAGGGGGTGCGGGTCGGAAGACAAAATGTAGCCTGCCACGCACGTGGGGCAGGACTTAAAGGTGGTCCTAAAAATGGACATGCTGAGTCTTTCTTGTTGAACAAGCGTGAAGAAAAAATGGGAACAGAGTAACGGTCCAGGGGCAATTTATACTGGACCTCAGGGCGGGCCCACAGCAGGTGGGCGTGGACTACAAGTCTTCAATGTTGGCGCGAAGCGCGAGGGATAAACCCAACAAAGCGAAGCTTTTAAAGGGCGAATGCTTACACGAAATAGAACTACTTCCTGTTGCCCAAGATTGCTCAAAAATGATCAGAAATGATCTTTTTTATCATAATTATTATTTATAAAGCCTTTAAAACAACCACAGCTGCAACAAAGTGATGTACACATGAAATTAAGAACATTTAAACACAAAAATTATTATTATTATTATTTTTAATACAGTAATTTCATATTTTTATTAAATATGATATGTTCGTAGGTCCCGTTGTTCGTAGGTCGATGGAGTCGTAAGTGGGGGGTTACCTGTACTGTTGTTTGCAACTCTGATGCCAATGTCCTGCAGTGGTTTTGCCTATAGTTGAACTTTGCATTGTTGGAACATGTTTCCTAATATAAACCGGATTCCAAAAAAGTTGGGACACTAAACAAATTGTGAATAAAAACTGAATCCAATGATGTGGATATGGCAAATGTCAATATTTTATTCGTAATAGAACAGATGACAGATCAAAAGTTTAATCTGCGTAAATGTAAAATTTTAAAGGAAAAATATGTTGATTCAAAATTTCACAGTGTCAACAAATCCCAAAAAAGTTGGGACAAGTAGCAATAAGTGGCTGGAAAAAGGAAATTGAGCATATAACGAACAGCTGGAAGACCAATTAACACTAATTAGGTCAATTGACAACATGATTGGGTATAAAAAGAGCTTCTCAGAGTGTCAGTGTCTCTCAGAAGCCAAGATGGTAAGAGGATCACCAATTCCACCATTGTTGCACAGAAAGATAGTGCAGCAATACCAGAATGGTGTTACCCAGCGTAAAATAGCAAAGACTTTTAAGTTATCATCATCAACCGTGCATAACATCATCAAAAGATTCAGAGAATCTGGAACAATCACTGTGCGTAAGGGTCAAGGCCGTAAAACTCTACTGGATGCTCGTGATCTCCGGGCCCTTAAACGTCACTGCACCTCAAACAGGAATGCCACTGTCAAGGAAATAACAGAATGGGCTCAGGAATACTTCCAGAAAGCATTGTCAGTGAACACAATCCACCGTGCCATCCGCCGTTGCCAGCTGAAACTCTACAGTGCAAAGAGGAAGCCATTTCTAAGCAAGCTCCACAAGCTCAGACGTTTGCACTGGGCCAGGGGTCATTTAAAATGGAGTGTGGCAAAATGGAAGACTG
>JBBPBX010052152.1:14043-24316 GCA_038048925.1 Garcialebias charrua
TATATATATATATATATATACTTTAGAAAACTGATGGCTTGTTAAGTGTACTTATCATTGTGCAAATTTTAATTAGATAATTTGAGTAAATGTGCACTAGACTCTCCTCATCCACCCACCAACAACTGTTATAATGTGCATATTGACTAAAGACATTGCCTCACCTCTCAACTCTTTATCAATGCAAAAAAGAAACCCAGTTTTTCTAAACTAGTTTTTTTTTTCTTTTCTTTTTGTAAATTGTCTAGACTAAAAGTACTATTCAAGTATCCAATATTCAGTCAGGTCATTTGGACGGTTGCATTTTTTTTGAGAGACGTTTCATCTTTCATCGAAGGACTTCTTCGGTCTGAGGAGATACAAATAAACTGTTTCTCTACAAGCAGTATACTCCGATAGTAGATCAACCAGTTTGCTGGTGATGAGATGATTTCTGGGGGCCGTCCTCTCCCCTGTCGACTCCTCCCAGGCAGCCAACAGCCAAATTGGTTCAAGACATAAGGTTCATGCTAAGTAATCCAGGTTAAAAATCACCATCAAACTGGTTGGTCTACTATCAAGAGTGTACTGCTTGTGGAAACATAGTTTGTGTCTCCTCAGACAGAAGAAGTCCTTCGGATGAAGAACGAAGCATCTCTCAAGAAGAAAAGAAACTGTCCAGATGACCTGACTGAACATTGCTGAATTTTATTTTATGTTTTAACCTGGATTACTGAGCATGAACCTTGATACTATTTCAAGTAAAATGACAAATACATTTTAGAGTCTGTTTGGAAAAACGTGTCAATTCTGGGGTGTTTTGGTAAGACTAAACACAACATTACCTTTCAAATCACATATTTTTTACTGCTTAGTGTCATTTACAATTTTTGGTCTCATCTATATTTATATGACATATTTTCAAAGTCTGTCTAACAAATGTATTCATGTGCACAGCTGCTTTCTGAGTAGTATATATGTCATGATGTTTTCTTCCACTTATTTTCCAATGGGCATTTTGGCACCGTGGTTAGTGGTTAGCCAAAAACACATTACAGAGAATGTGTCCAATCCTGCATTGAATAAAACCAGTACGGTAATTCTAACTACAATTGTTGACTCACTGCATTTTTTCCCTTTATATCAAAAGCTAACAGTTTTAACATGCTTTTTTAACTGCATTGAGGGTACATATAAAAGAGTGTGCGATTTAATATTCAGCTGATATACTGTATTTACTTAGCTGATAGAACTTTTATGAAGAATACATGTGTAGCAATAAGAAGGGATGTGAGATGGAGGAAGAAGGGTGGCACTTTCTCCAGCCCCTTCACTATATTTGTTTTATTTATTTAGCTTTCCTTAAAGTGGTGCAAAAGCTGGTCAGTTTACTGACCACCAACAACATAATTCATTCATTCATTCATTCATTCAACCTTTATTTAGTCAGGTAAATCTTATTGAGCTTCGAGGGCTCATTTACGAAAGCGACCTGCTACAAACTAAAGAATGATGAACATCAATGATACAAATACATTAAACAATAAACAAAACAAAAGAAAAAGTAGCAAAAAGTAGCAAAAACATTATAAGGTAGATGTACAAAAAAAAAATCAAAGACAGGAACATATCTGCATTGGTTTTTGCCAGGATTCCAACAGATTCTGAAAACCATCCAGAGAGGTCAGGGCCGAGAGCTTCAGATCTTTTTGTAAGATATTCCAGGAAGCAGGAGCAGAGTAGGAGAAGGCCCTTTTTCCAAGTTCAGTCCTCACTGACGGAACACTGCAGGTGATCATGTCCTGAGAGCGCACGCTGTAGCTGCACTCACGCAAAGACATGTAGGAGGAGATGTATGAGGGCAGCAGACCAAGAAGTGATTTGAAGATGAAAATGTACCAGTGGAAGAGTCTGCGTGAGGTTAATGATGTCCAGTTAACCAGTGAATACAGGGTGCAGTGGTGGGTACGATAATCACAGCCAGTTATGAATCTTAGTGCACCATGATAGACAACATCCGCAGGGTGCTTGTAGGAGCATTCATGTAGAGAATGTCACCGTAATCAATGGAGGGAAGGAAAGTCACAGATACAAGGCGTTTCCTAGCATTCAGTGTTAGACATGATTTATTTCTGAAAAAGAAACCCAGTTTAACTTTCAGTTTCTTCACTAGGTTTTCCACGTGGAGTTTAAGGGCCAGTTTACACGGCGCGTATTTTGAGTGGAACCGCTACTTTCTCTTTGCGTCTTTGCTTATCGCCTACACGACACCGCTGGCCCCCCTCGATGACACCGATACTTTTCTAACCCTGCTCTCAAGGTGGAAGTTTTTCGCTGACCCCCCGTTGATAATGTAAACATCTCCCGTGGAGCTTTTGTTTGAACACATGCACGCAGCACGCACGCGCAGACAGCCGGCATTTTAACAATGGCGGTGGACTGGACAGTGGACACACGCACCACTTTCTGAACTATAGCTGATGGAATATATTTTGATTCTCATATTTAATTATTCTACACCTTACCTGCATCTGTGTTGGAAGAGAGCAGCTGCCTGGATCCAGTTGTCTGTTAACGAGGCAGTCGGACATTTCACGTGTCACGCTGCACTATAACATACTAAATGTGCTATATATTAACAGTTTAACAATAATAAACAGTATTTATGTTAGCGTGGGAGATATTTACATTTATCTGAGCTAAATGAAGCTATCTGGACTCGTTACGTCATGCCTAACATGCTGCATGTTGAAAATGAAGACACCAGGTTGATTTTTAATTTATTTATTTATTCAACACCACAAACTCATGTCACAAACACTGAGAATTAAATTGAACACTTTTAAAAACACGTTAATCGAACTTTAATGAACTGGACTCTGTTGTTTTCATCCCACTGGACCCACATCCGAACCGCCGGTCCGCTTCGTGGAACAGCTTCGACCTCGCAGGAAAAAAATAAAAATAAAACCTCAGTTGGTTGTTCTGTGATCGAACTAAACACAAGGAAACATTATTAAGAACATCGTTTACCTTGTAGCGCTGCTGTAAATCAGCTGATTCTCACGGACTAAAGTCAGACATGTTGACTCGGTTCCGGTCCAGACGTCCAGTCAGCTGGTGTGCAGCGGCCCCACTTGGTGTCAGATCTGTTGACTCTTATCCAAATTCCAGCTTTAACTTGTTGTTAACTTGTTGACAACAACTTGTAGTAGCTGAACTTTTAGCCAGAGAGGAAAACAGGCTGCCTCGTGTGCTTTGTTTACCTCAAGCAGCAGTGGCGCATGCGCAGTAGTGAAGGTTCCAAAGATCACAGCGCCATCTACAGGCCCAGCATGGTAACTACAGTAAATTCATGAGTACGGGGGGTGGGGGGGAGAGAGTCGTATCCACAGAATTCGCCCATGTCAACGCAAAACTTTCAACCTAATTAACATACCCAAAAGTTGCGTTTCCCCCACACAGTGTCCGTGTAAACAGGGCCTAAATGAGAGATGTGAATCGACCAGGATACCCAAATATTTATAGGAATAAACAATCTCAATAGGAACACCATTTGAGGAAAAAATCAGAGGAAGATCTGCTGGGACCGACTTCCTACTTGAAAAAAACATCCCTTTTGTTTTTTCAGCATTTAGGACAAGTTTGAGACGGAACAAATCTGACTGAATGATGTCAAAAGCGGATTGCAGTAACTGGAAAGCCTTAGCTACTGTTTTAGCTCGGCAATAAACAACTGTATCATCAGCATAGAAATGTAAGGATGCATCAGGGATGCTCTGACCTACATTAGCTATGTAGATTGTAAAGAGGGTTGGTCCTAAAACTGAGCCTTGTGGTACACCATTTTTAACTGTTAAATAGCTGGAAAAAGTACCGTTATGTTGAACACATTGCCTCCGATTGGAAAGATAATTAGAAAACCAACCGATGGTGTGATCAGAGAAACCGATTTCTGAGAGCTTATGACACAGGATGTTATGATCCACAGTGTCAAAAGCTTTAGATAGGTCTAAGAAAAGTGCAGCACAATAATCCTTAGCATCCAATGCTTCAACAACATCATTAAGAACCTTCAGAGAAGCAGTTGTTGTGCTGTGTTTTTTCCTGAAACCAGATTGATGGAGAGGTAAGATGTTAAATGAGTCCAGATAATTTTTGATCTGGGAGTTTATCAGTTTTTCTAGAACCTTGGCTAAAATGCAGAGTTTAGAGATCGGTCGATAATTGTTCAATGAGGTGGGATCACCTCCCTTCAGCAAAGGAAGAACAAAGGCTGTTTTCCAAGCATCCGGAATGGTGTTTTGGCTTATGGACAGATTAAAGATGTGAGTCACAGGGACTGTGATGATATGAGCAGCCAGCCTTAAGAAATAAGGAGGAAGTTCATCTTGACCTGCAGATTTTTTAGGATCAAGATCTTTTAACAGTTTATTTACCTCACGGACTGAGAACGGAGAAAAAGAGAAGGTGTGATTAACTGAGGATTTACTTGTAGGAGGGATTTGATTTGTAAAAGTTTGGTTATTAGATGAAGTGGCTGATTTTCCATTTGTAACTGTGTCAAATAATGAACTAGAAGCAACAAAATGTTTGTTGAAACAGTTCAGGATCTCGTGCTTATTTGACACAGGAACAGAATCAACAAGAAGTTGTGATGGGAGGTCAGATGATTGGGGGGTGCCTGAGAGAGATTTGATGGTTTTCCAGAATTTTTTAGGGTCGTTTAGATTTTTGGAGGTCTGAGATAAGAAGTAATTACGTTTTGCGGCTTTGATGGCAGTTGTGCATTTATTCCTCAGCTGCCGAAATTTCAACCAATCAGTGTCTGAGTGTGATTTTCTTGCTGCGGCCCAAAGATGATCTCTCCTGTGCAGGAGGTCAGCTAGTTCAGGAGTAAACCAGGGGCTGTCACGGCCCTTTATCCTGAACTGCCGGAAAGGAGCATGTTTGTTTACAAAGAAAATGAAACTATTATGAAAATAGTTCCAAGCGGTGTTCACGTCGTTGATTAGTAGAATACGTTGCCAATCAAAGTGGGATAGATCCCAGAGGAATGACTGTTCACAGAAACGTTTCAAATCCCTTTTTTGAATTATTCTGGGCTTAGCAGGTGGAAGTTTAGTAGATCTAAGAGCTGCTATTACGGAATGATCACTCAAAATGTTAGCNTATCCAAAGGACTTCTTCAAGGTGAGGAGCCACCAGAAACCATCCAGATGACCTGACTGAACATTTTTGGATTTATATCTGGAATAGTGCGCATGAACTTTGATGTTTTGAACCACTTTGGCATGACTGCCTTAAAGGAGTTGACGAGGGAGAGGGCGGGTCCTGGCGGAGGCCATCTTATCATCAGTAAACTAGAGTTTGCCACTCCTAGAGTGTCCTGTTTGTGGAATTCAGTTTGGTTTGGTAGCTCCTCTGATTGAAGAAGTCCTTTCGGATGAAGGACAATATCAGAGTCAGAGTCAGAGAATCTTTATTGTCATTTGCACCGCATGTGGTACATGTGATGAAACGAGATTTTGTACACAGGGCCCCAGTTCCATAAAACAACAAAAAAATGTAAGAGAAGAACAGTAGTAAAATCTAAGATAAGAAAAACATCAGCTAAAAATACACTAAGCACCAATGTAATAGAAAAAACATCATTACTAGCAACAGCACGAACATGAGTCTGTATGAGCAGATGATCACAAATGAACGCAGCAACAAGAAGCAGATCAGCATGATGTGATATTTTGCAGTGATTATTCTTATCATTTATTTATTCATGAGTCTAACAGCCTCAGGGTAGAAGCTGTTCCTCAGTCTAGTGGTTCTACATTTGATGCTCCTCAACCTCCTTCCTGAGGGGAGTGGGGCAAAAAGTGTGTGTGCTGGGTGAGTGGGGTCTTTCATGATGCAGGTGGCTCTCTTCCTGCATCTGGAGGTGTAAATGTCTGTGATAGTGGGGAGACTGACTCCAACAGACCTCTGTGCAGCCTTCACCACTCTCTGTAAAGCTTTTCTTTCTGCAACTGTGCAGCCTCCATGCCACACATTGATGCTGGAGCACAGGATGCTCTCCACTGCACACCTGTAGAAGGAGGTGAGGACTGGGCTACTCAGACCAGCTCGTCTCAGCCGTCTGAGGAAGTAGAGTCTCTGATGACCTTTTTTGATCAGGCTGGTGGTGTTGTTGCTCCAGCTGAGGTTATCATTCAAGTGTACACCCAAGTACTTGTAGCTGGAGACCACTTCCACTGCAGGTCCACTTATGTTCAGTGGGATGTGTGTGTGTTTGTTTGTTCCTTCTTGTTATGTATCCTGAGGATGGTGCCAATGCTGACACCTACAGGTTTTGTATATGTTGGCTGCAGTCTTGTTTTGTTTGGTTAATTGGTCTGATTATGGTCAGGCTTGTGTGTTCAGCCTGAAGGTCCTGTGTGACATTCCTATATAAACTTCAAGGTGAGGTTGCTTGAATGCGGAGTTTGTTGGGCTCAGAGCGTGTGGCGGCTTCATGCTGAGCTGTTTTGGTACTGTGAGGTACTGTGGAGTGTACTCCGCTCGCCCCTGTCTTGAAGGTTGGTAATCTTCTGTGAGAAGATTGTTGGTGAGTAGTTGATTGCTCATTTATGGTTTTTGACTGTGCTTGGTGCACTATGAAGTAGTTGCTTGTTTGGTTTTGACTGTGCTTGGTACACTTAGAAGCTGTAAGGTGCTTTTGTGACATTTATTCATTCATTCATTCAACCTTTATTTAGTCAGGTAAATCTTTTGAACCTCATGGGCTCATTTACGAAAGCGACCTGCTAAAACTAAAGAACAATGAACAGCAATGGTAGAATTTCCTTAAACAATAAACAATCAAACAATAAACAATAGAAAACAAAAGAGAGAAAAATATATATATATATATATATATATATATATACATATATATATATATATATATATACATATATATATACATACATATACATACACATATATATATATATATACATATATATATATATATATACATATATATATATATATATACATATATATATACATATATACACATTCCTCCTTTTAACAAAGTATCAAAAAACTAGCAAAACATTATAAGGTAGACGTATAAAATCAAAGACAGGAACAAATCTGCATTGGTTTTTGCCAGGATTCCAACAGATTCTGAAAACCATTTAGAGAAGTCAAGGTCGAGAGCTTCAGATCTTTTTGTAGATCTGTAGATCTTTTAGGTCTTGCTCAGGTGAGGGACGCTGAACTGTGTGGTCTACCTAGTTTTGTTTAACCAGGAGGTTGTGTGGTTGGCCGAGGTGAGTCAACCTGTTTGGAGTTTTTTCTCTCTCGTTTTTTCCTCACCTTTGAGTGAGTGTACTGACAGTGTGAGTTAGGTAGTCTAGTTTTATCGTTTTCCTTTTTACTCCTAGACTTCCCTTTTGGTTTGGTAGTCCATCACTGGAGAGGCTTCAACGGCCCTGTTCTATGGGTTGGCCCTGCTCTGGTGACGTTATTTTACTTTTGGCCGACTCACCCTGTCCTCCATTCGTTTGCTACTTTTGTTTGTTTTGTGATGCGGTGCTCCGCACCAGGAGGGAGGAGTGCGGGGATCCATCTTGACATCAGTCATGCAGTAGTCAATAAAGTATTTATTTAACTACCTCGTTTTTGTCTCTTGTGTCCATTAAATGTGTTCGGCCTGAGCCAGCCGTAATACCCTCCCACAACAAACACAACTCACCCCAGTAACATAACCAAAAACAAGACAGAATGAGTTGGAAAAAAATAAAAAAATAAAAAATAAAATATGGGGGGGGGGGAGATAGGACGGAATTGAGAAGCTAAAAAGAAAACAATGTTTTACCCATTCATTTATCCTTTAAAATTAAGTCACATAGTGATGTGATGAGTCAGTCACATCAGTCTATACATTATGAGTACAGAGATTTTACATATGACACAAAGGGTACCCACTTATAAGTAATTTTTTCTGAACTACCTTTCATTGTTAATAAAAAAAAATTCCATCTTCAAGAATTATTTTACAGTCTTAAGCCATTGTAATGTGGATGGAGGTGTGGGAGAATTCCAGGCGAGCAAAATACAGCACCTGGCGAGAAGAGAACAAAAGGCCAGTACCTCCCCCTGCTGGCGAGATAGGCTAAATGTGGTCCCTGTGACTCCAAAAATGACAATTAGTGGATCACTTTGAATCTGGATCTTGAAAACTCCTGAGAGTATGGAAAATAAATATTTCCAAATTTTGTAAGTTTGGGCAGAAGAAAAACATATGACTTAAGTTGCAAGGTGAAGCCTGACATCTATCACACTGGTCTGGAATTGAAGGGAACATTTTAGATAGACGAGATTTTGAGAAGTGTACTCTATTTATTACTTTAAACTGTATTAACTGTAGTCTGGCACATGGTGTACTTTGGCGTATGCTGAGAATAACTTTATCCCACCATGAATCTGACAGTTCAACACCCAATTCATGTTCCCATGCAGTTCTGGTTTTACCCGATGAGTCTGCCTCAATTGTCATAAGTTTTCCATAGATATTAGAAAGAGGAAATTTCAGGTTGGGCTTCAAAACTAGGAGTTCGATCCATGTTGGGTCAGTAGGAAGAGTTAGGAAACTTGGAAACCACGATGAAATGTAGAACCACTAGACTGAGGAACAGCTTCTACCCTGAGGCTGTTAGACTCATGAATAAATAAATAATAAAAATAAACACTGTGAAATATCACATCATGCTGATGCTGATCTGTTTTCTTGTTGCTGTGTTCATCTGTGACCATCTGCTCATACAGACTAAAGCCCGAGATACACTGAAGCGTCCTCCGTATACGCGCGTATACGCGCATATTTTGTGCGTATGTTTTTGCTGCTATACTTCAGCTCACGTTCTCCTTGTTGTAATATGAGCAGCTGCACACGGAGGGGACTCAACTGAGCTCGCTGATTGGTCACTTGCTGACACGCCTACTGAAATGATTGACAGATTTCAGTCAGCTGAAAGTGAAACCTTGAGAATGCATCATGATCAGGTCGCTCAGACTTCTGCGGTGTTCTGATGCGGTGTTTCTACTATATATGTTATAAAAAGTTCTCTCAGAAATAAAAATAATAACAGGGAGCGCTTTTCCTGCAGCACACAGCCCACCAGGGAATATTTAAAACATCGCGCACCCAGGTAGGACCTGAATTCATTCATTTCAATCATCGAGTGAACGGAGGAAGAAGCGGTTACTTGACTTTAGGCAAAAAAACAAAAGAAAAGGCCCGATCAGCGATAAAGAAGGGGAATTTATTTCATTTGTGTAACATACAAAACAGTCCGGCGCCGGGAAGTTTATGGTCAGACACCGCGTATCGCGCACGCGTATCGCGCACGCGTATCGCGCACGCGTAGTAAAAAAAAAGCTTTGCGCGTACATGCCCTGAGGGGCTACGCGGGGCTACGCTTTTGCCTTGGCATACGTACGCTGCGTATAGGCGTACCGTGAGGACGCTCGAGTGTATCTCGGCTTTCATGTTCGTGCTGCTGTTTATAATGATGTTTTTCCACTACATTAGGGCTTAGTGTATTACTAGTTGATGTTTCTCTTAGTTAATTCTAGATGTTATTACTGTTTTTCTCTTGCATTTGTTGTTGGATGTAACTGGGACCCCGTGTACATAATCTCGTTTTCATCACATGTACCACATGCGGTGCAAATGACAATAAAGACTCTCTGACTCTGACTCTGAATGCAATGTCTAATTTGGAAGTAAAGAAACAAATGTGAAGTGGGTAGGTTAAAGGTGCTGTATGTAACTTTTCTAAAAATATATTTTTAACATATTTCTTCACTCTGTCACTATCTCCTGACAGACTGATGTTAGACAGGTAATCTCTGAAAAAAACTATAGTCCTCTGGCTTCTCCCGGTGGTACTACAAGCATTTCTAAAAACCCACAGTGACCCGCCGTTAACCAGCCAATAAAAACAGAGTTTTGTTCATGAACAAGCTTGTCACGCCCATCCCCCGCCTGTCCAAGCCCGCAGCGCGCATCCGCGCACGTTCTCGTTCAAACAGTAGCTGTGTCAATATGGCGGAGGATCAACCTATCACTTTTCCGGGAACAAACGTTCCACTAAAATTTTCAATTCCTCGATTCGTGCAGATTCGGAAACCCAACAGCTCTTTTTTCTCTCTCTCTCTCTCTCTCTCTCTCTCTCTCTCTCTCTCTCTCTCTCTCTCTCTCTTTCTCTCTCTTTCTCTCTCTTTCTCTCTTTCTCTCTTTCTCTTT
>JBBPBX010052154.1:0-12644 GCA_038048925.1 Garcialebias charrua
ATATGTATATATATATATATATATATATATATATATGTATATATATATATATATATATATATATAATAATAATAATAATAATTAATTCAATTTATAACGCACTTTTCATTACTGAAAATCTCAAAGTGCTACACATATATTGAATGCTACACACATTCATAAACCGGTGGCGGCAGACTACCATGCAAGGTGCTTTCCAGTCCTACCGGGAGCAACTCAGGGTTAAGTGTCTTGCCCAAGGACACAACGACACATGGTGCGGGTCCCGGGAGTCGAACCGCCAACTGTCCGATCGGGAGACGACTGCCATTACCACTACACCACGGCCGCCCTATATATATATATATACATGTATACACATACATAGGCATCGCAATCATTATATATGAAGGGAATATGTCTCCCCTACATTTGAAAAATGTTAATTTGGACACCCCCACCCAATTCATCATGAAACATTAGTTCAGTCGTCCCTGTTTCTATTTCTTGGTGAACAAATGCATTCCCCTTGATTAATAGGAGAATACTCAAACCACTAAGGGCCAGTTTACACGGCGCGTATTTTGAGTGTAACCGCTACTTTCTCTTTGCGACTTTGCTTATCGCCTACACGACACCGCTGGCCCCCCTCTATGACACCGATAGTTTTCTGAGCCTGCTCCCAAAGTGGAACTTTTTCGCTGCACCCCCGCTGATAATATAAACATCTCCTGCTGATCTTTTGTGTCAACCACATGCGCGCAGCCCGCACGCGCGGGGCAGGCTGACATTTCACGTGTCACGCTGCTCAATATAACAGTTTAACAATAATAAACAGTATTTATGTTAGCGTGGGAGATGTTTAAATTTATCTGAACTGTACAGTATCTATCTGGACTCGTTACATTTTTTAAACAGTGCGTAACGTGCTGTGAAAATGAAGACACCAGGTTTATTTATTTATTTATTTATTCAGCAGCACAAATTTTACAACGCAAACACTGAGAATTAAACTGAACACTATTAAAAACACGTGAACCGAACTGTAACTACGTTAATGAACTGGACTCTTGCTGTGTGTTCATCTGGACCCATCAGAACCGCCGAACCGTCTGCCTGTTTGGAACGACAGCTTCTCCACCTGGCAGAAATAAATAAATAAATAAATAAAAACTCCGTTGTTGTGTGATCAAAGTAAACACAAGCAAACATTATATTAAGAACGTTGATTTACCTGCTGTAAGTCAGCTGTTTATCACGGAGTAAAGTCAGACTTCATCCTCATCGACTCGGTTCTGGTCCACAGTCAGCAACTGGTGCAGCTTGTTAGATGAAAAGAGTCCCGCTTGGTGTCAAATCTGTCGACTCTTATCCAAAATCCAGCTTTAACTTGTTGTTGTTAGCTCAGCTTTTAGCACAAAAGAAACTAGCAGACTGCCAGCAGAGTGACGCAGCACACATGCGCAGTGGGTGAAGGTTCAGCAGGACGCATGCGCAGTGGGTGTAAGCGGGGGGGCATGAGGGAGGGGGGAGATTCGAGCAGATCCATGTCAGATCCGTGTCAACGCAAAACTTTTAAACTAATTAACATGCCCAAAAGTTACGTTTCCCCCACACAGTATCCGTGTAAACAGGGCCTAAAAGTCTACTCCAGGTTTTACTGGTTACCTACAACTCTCCAGCAGCCTGCAGTGTTTCTCCGCTGAGGAACCGTTTACACGGTGCATATTTTGAGTGAATCCGCTCCTTTCTCTCAGCGGTTCTGCTGATCATTTACACAACACCACTGGCCCCCCTCTTTGAATCTGGAGGTTTCTGAATCCACCTTCCAGAGTGGAGGTTTTTTGCTGACCCCCCATTGATAACGTAAACATCTCTCAATGAGGCTTTGTGTTAAACCACACCCACTGACAACGGCATATTTCTATCAATGGCAACGGACACACACCGCTGTCTGTTCTACGACTGATGGAATATATTTTGAGTCTCATATTTAATTAATACACACCTGAATGTAGCTACATCTGTGTTGGAAGAGACACAGTCAGATCCAGTTCTAACATCACTGTTTAATGAATGAGGCAGGTAGATATTTCACACGTCGTGCTGCACTATGGTAAATGGAGCTTACTTATATAGCGCTTTCCAGCCCCCTTTGAGGGGCCCCAAAGCGCTTCACAGTACCAACCATCCACCCATTCATACACACATTCATACACCGGTAGCGGTAGACTGTCATGCAAGGCGCTGCCTGTCCTACCGGGAGCAACTCGGGGTTAAGTGTCTTGCCCATGGACACAACAAGGTAGGCCTATGCTGTTACCGGGGATCGAACACAAGCTTGGCCCCTGACTTTAACATACAAATGACAGTTTAACAATGACCAACAGTATTTATGTTAGTGTGGGAGATATATAAAGTTATCTGAGCTAAATGAAGCTATCTGGACTCAAGTTACATGATTTAAATGATGCGTAACATGTTGCGTGTTATTAAAGTTGAAAATGAAGACACCAGGTTTATTTTTTATTCATTTATTCGACAACACAAACTGTATGTCAGACAAACACTGATAATTGGGCAGCACAGTGGCACAACTGGTAGAGCTGCTGCCTCTCAGCGAGAAGGTTGCCGGTTCAAATCCCGGTCCGGGGCCTTTCTGGGTGGAGTTTGCATGTTCTCCCCGTGCATGCGTGGGTTTCCTCCGGGTACTCCGGTTTCCTCCCACAGACCAAAAAACATGCTTGTTAGGCTGATTGGTGACTCTAAATTGACCCTAGGTGTGAGTGTGAGAGTGGATGGTTGTTTGGTGTGAGTGAGACAGGTCCCTCTTGTAAATGAGTCCCCGTGACTCAACGAGGCTAGCCTGTATAAATAAAGGTTGAATGAAAATGAATGAATGAATTAAACTGAACACACTATTAAAAACATGTTAACCAAACTGTAAACTGCATTAATTAAATGGACTCTGCTCTGTTTTCATCCTGGATATACTGGTCCCACGTTGTTTATCTGGCTCGTTCAGGCTGTCACTCCCGTCACTCCTTTGCTTAATGCAGCTTGAAAACATTGAATGAATTGTGGAAAAGAAATGAGGAAAATTATAAATATATAATTTATCCAACATGACAGCTCTCTTCGATGTCCTCCTAAAGCACCTGGGCCGAGCCTCATTCAGAACCGGTCTGCCTGGTGGGAGGACAGATTCTCGATCTCACAGGAAAAAAATTAAAATGAAAACTCAGCTGGTTGTTTTGTAATCGAAGCAAACACAAGCAAACATTATTAAAAATGTTGATTTACCTGCTGTAAATCAGCTGATTATCACAGAGTTAAGTCCAACATCATCCTCGTCTACTCCCTTCTGGTCCACTCAGCCACCGGTGTGGAGCTATTAGAAGAAGCGGTTCCACTTAGTGTCAAATCTGTCGACGCTTATCCAGCCAAAATCCAACTTTAACTTGTTGTTAAGTTGTTGTTAGCTGAGCTTTTAGTTCAGAGGAAAGTCCTTACAGGGAGCAGGCCAAGGCAGTATGCATGCCCATTAGGTGAATGTGCAAAATTCACAGCGCCAACTAATGACCCAGCAAGGTAACTACAACGGATTCAGGAGGGTGGGGGGTATTCCTCCGGATGCATGTAAACATAGAATTTGTCCGTGTCCACTCAGATCTTTTTCTCTAATTGAAATTAACATACAAAAAAAAAAAAAACACGTTTCCCCCCTCCATGTCCGTGTAAATAGAGCCTCAGGCACCCATGCTGCATGAATTGTTTATTTAAAATGTTACAATATTTAAATTTAAATTGTTTATTTAAGGAGGGAGACTGGGAGTAACAGGTGATGAGTGTGATTACAGCCTGGCACATGTCATGACAAAGTTTACTGAACTTGAACTTGGATTACTGTATCCCTCCTTCCCGTTTTTTCACTTGCCGCGTGGGGTGCAGTGGGGGGCGGGGTGGGTGTAGAACATCCATGATAAATGAGGGACTACTGTATTATTTTTATTTCTTCTTTCGGATGTTCCCTTCTTCAGCAAATAGTCGCATGAAGACTTGACTGTTGTTTTTATGTCGGATGCCTTCCCTGATGCAACCACAGACCACAGAGCTACAGCCCTCTATGTGGAGCTGCCATCTAGGTTGTCCATAGTGAGCAGATGGTGGGGGTTAAAGGCTTTGCTCAAGGGCCCAGAATGAGGCAAATGATGGTGGAGGCAGGTGTAGGTGCTTCACTTTTTCCACCGACATTCTTATATGTTGCCGGGAAGTTGAATGTGCAACCTTCCCATCACAGGCCCACCGTCTCTAACCTCTGTGCCACCACCACTCCCTAACAACAATAATGCTACTAATAAAAAAATTATAAAATATTTTGTCGCAAGATTTTTTTGATCAAATTATTTGACATAGTTTGTGTATTTTCCTATTTCAAAATAAACTTTAATTGTAAAACGAAAAGGCCTTTTTTTTCTCCTTTATTTCATTCTGTCTTGAGTAGGAAAGTTCCATCCATCCATCATCTTCACCTCTTCTTCCTTTTTCAGGTTGCGGTGGTCACTGGAGCTCATATCCAGCAGTCACAGTGTGAGAGGTGGATGACACCATGGAGAGGTCTCCAGTCCATCACATGGACACATAGAGATAAATGAGACAAACATCTATCAACTCTCTCACTCACAACTAGAGACAATTCAGAGTCACCAGTCAGTCTAACGTGCATGTTTTTGGTTTGTGGGAGGAAACTGGAGAACCTAGAGAAAACCCACGTCTGCACGGAGAGAACATGAAAACTCCACCCAGAAAGGCAGCCTGACTGGGATTTGCACTGTGGCGACCTGCTCGCTGAGAGGCAGCAGCTCTACCATCTGATCCACCATGCTACACTAGGAAAGTTTTGCTATAAATACATAATAATACTAATAGGAATAACAAAAACTTGATCAAACAAAATAATTATTGTGACAATTCTTCGCATTATTCATTTGATGTCTTTAATGTTTCATTTCTCACGATGATGCTCGAGTTAATAAATTATGTCATCAATAAACCTGTAAGTGTGATGCAGAAATAATGGGCAAACAGCCACTGAAATGCCAACAAGAGACAATGTGGCTGTTTTTCGTTTGTGCGTTTCTTCCCACAAAGACAAATAAAAAAGTCGATAAGTGTCAGAAACACCATTAATGTACTATCTCGTTATTTTCCAGACTTTAGATTTTGTTTGGGCTTTAGTATTTTTTGTTACATGTTTAATGAACTAAGTTCCCAACTGAGCAGAAAAATATGTCACAGAGAAATTTTATGCTTTAAATTCTAATTGTGCATGCTGCTGAAAATGAGTCAACGTGTTGCCCACTAAAGTGAAATGAATGCATGACAGGGCACAATTCAACAGAGACTAGGATACATGACTGTTAGAATTCAGTGGAACAGCAGAGGCTCTGTGGAACAGGGCTGCAGAAAGTGCTGATCGGGTTTTATTGAGCGAAGATGCAGCTTAATACACAGGGTGTCAATTGATCCTGACAATCAGCCAGCACAGCTGTTGACATATTGATGTTAGGGTTATGTAGTTTGTTTATCCTGTGGATCTATGTGTGTGTGAATCAGAATCAAGAGACACTTCAGCCTCACAAACTGAGCAGAAGGGAAAACGTAATTATTGCTGATGAATTGAGATAAAAAATATACTGAAAAGGTTTATTGGAAACACGAAGACCACCCACAATCACAATGGCAGCTCATTTAGGACATATGATTGAATATGTATCATAATCATCGGTGATGGTAGTATTTCACTGGGCTGTAATTGTTAGGGACAAACTTAAAAAAGAATTAGCGATTTCATTCTACTCCTGCTCTCACTTAAGGCAGACACACATGCCTTCCAACCCCTGTTCTCCTTCCTCCTGCTTTAATCTCCGTGTGTTTGAAGCTCCTGGTACACATCTCCCGAACAAAAAATACGATTATGGATCTGGTGAACTGGACTTTTAACACAATCGATTAAAACTTTTGAACAAAATGACAGAGTCCTGGAGAACCCTCTTGTCCGACTGAGACTCACATTGCAGGTTACGTCAGAGATCCATGGGGAGTTTGGCAGCTGATGTATCTCTCAGGTCTGTCTTGGGAGGATGCTGAAGACATATATTTTGAAGAAGACTTTGGCAGCAGTTTCAGCCATGGCAAAGCTTTTGAGTCAGTGCAAAGGTTTGGTTTGTGCTATGAGTACTCATAATCAGCTGATTTATGAGCTCAACCGTAAGATGGAGGCGATTTGTGAGAATCGCAGGCCACCTGCAGCTCCTAGGACTCGTCATCATGTTGGGATCAACCTTGAGGAGGGCTCATAACACGGATCATTGGAGTGGAATGCCCATACATCTGGCCACTTAGGACAGGAAAGTTCCAGCAGAACTCAAGGCTGATGAGAAAAAACAATCTGCCTGTAGAAAAATCAACAAATGTAGCTTGTCTGAATGATTCCCCGTTTGGCCTCAGATAAGAGCCGACTATCAAATTTCTCCTGGAACATTTGTAATCAAGGAGTCCTTAGTGCAGATGTCTCAACAATTGCAGCTCAGTGATATGGTACATTTAGCAAAAGGTATGCATCTGTGAAGCTGCAAGTTTTCTTGACAGCTGACTGTTTGCAGTCCTTGGATTTTCTCACAGCTTACGACACAAACTCTCAGTCATGTGCTCATTCAGTTTGCACTACTTCTCATATTTGCACTAATGTTTGTATTACATTACTGCCTATAGTCATACTACTGTTTACATTCACTGTTTACATTTATTAATACTGTTTACATTTATTACTACTGTTTACATTTATTACTACTGTTTACATTTACACTACTTTTATATCTACACTACTGCTGATACATATACAGTATTCTCTGACTAGCCTTATTTAAGGATGCCCAATGTGCCTTATGTGCCTTACTGCATATGCCACTTTGCCTCTATACCAACATCAACTACCTCATACATATACTGTGTACATTAACTCATATGCTGCTTTGCCACTCTTTGCAAATGTCAATGCTAGAACCTTCAGTTTATTTTATAGATATACTTTTTATACTTTTTATACTACTATGCAAAAACTCAGGACAGTATTACACTTTTATTATTTCATTTTATGCTTATGTTCATTAAATGTTTAGTGTTTTAGTGTTGGTGTAAATTTTCATACTTTTATACTACTATGCAAAAACTCAGGACAGTGTTACACTTTTACTATTTTATGCTTATGTTTATTAAATGTTTCAGTGTTTTAGTGTTTAAATGGTTACTGTTGCACCGAGGGACTGAGAGAAACGCAATTTCAATCCTGTGTATGTCCTGTACATATTGCAGTTCTGACAATAAAGTTGACTTTGACTTTGACTTTGACATGAGCAATTAATAAAAGTGTAAGTCACATCAGACAAAGATAAGCATGATTACAACCAACAGCAGACAAAGGAAAGCATTAGGGATGCTTGCTTCAAGCATAGACTGAAATTTGCAGACTTGACCCGCTTCTTCGTTTTCGGGTCGCAGGGGTCACTGGTGCCCATATCCAGCAGTCACTGTGTGAGAGGCGGGCGACACCCTAGACAGGTCTCCAGTCCATCACAGGGACACAGAGATAAATGAGACAAACAATCATTCACTCTCTCTCACCTAGGGACAATTTAAAGTTACTATTCAGTCTAACATGCATGTTTTTGGTCTGTGAGAGGAAACCGGAGTACCTGGAGAAAACCCACACATGCACGGAGAGAACATGCAAACTCATCCCCCAGCTGGGATTTGAACCAGAGTGACTTACTCGCTAAGAGACAGCAGCTCTACCAACTGAGTCACTATACTGTCCAACTTGATCACTCAATATAGAAAATTACCAATTGATTAGCTGTGGCAGCCATTTTGAATCGGGTAGACTCCACAAGTTAGTCACTTGTAAGTGTGCATCCAGTGATTGCTTTTATGAGAATTTATTAAAATCTGTCTAATAGGTAATGGGATATTTTGCTAACAGACAAGACTGACTTAATAGTTGATTAAAGTTTTTAAAAAATATTTCTTGCTGTCATTTAGCATTCATAATGTGAGTTTGGGGAAAAAAAACTCCATTACTACCACATCAAAATTGAGCTCAATATTTTAAACAAAAAATTGTCTCAGTCATTTTTATGTTAGCCATACTGTAGTTGATTAGCTGTGGCAGCCATCTTGAATTGCGTTGGCTCCAGAAGGTAATCAGTTATAGATGTACATCCAGTGAGTATTTTCTTGTTTTGTGCCAATAACTCAACAAAGACATTAGACTGATTGGTAACTTTAAATTGTTCCTGTGAGTGAGAGAGTGAATGATTGTCTCTTTGCTCTCTATGTGTCCCTGTGATGGACTGGAGACCTGTCCAGGGTGTCGCCCGCCTCTCGCACAGTGACTGTTGGAAAAAGGCACCAGCTCCGTGACCCGGAAAGGAGAAGCAAGTAAAGACAATATATGGACGGACCATGTGGTTTCAATGCGATAATGGTGGTAAACTCTGTGACTCTGTAGTCCATAATCAAACACTGGATTTATTATGACACATCATGCCCATTCATAACTTTACACTGAAAACATTAGCACTTAGCACGACAAATGATGCATCAGGATGTTTGTGCTGTTGCCGTCCTAGAATAGATCCTCTTTTGCCTTAAAAATATATGATACACTATCAAAACTTAGCTTTGATATTAAAGGCAGATCAGTATCAATGATTCACATCCTGACTAGAATAACAACTCTTCCTCCATATGTATCTGTTTCAGCTGGTTTAGTGTCTGGTGCAGTGGCAGAATAAATGAATGTCAAAGTGAGATGATGAACTGCATCGTTTGGAGGTGCAGTTTATCAAAGCAAACTTGAATCATTTAGTTTGTTTACACACCATAACAAGACAACCTGTAATTGGATATTTGGATAACAATCTGACAGCTGATAATATGTGTTTGTTCAAGTGGATATTCAAGGTTTTCTAACTTTGGAATTTATTTACCAACACCCTCACACCACTGCATTTCTGGGACATAATGTGTTGATTAATCTGTGCAAATTAACCACGTTGCTATCTGGTTGTTTTTCCAATCGTTGTGTTTGTGTGCATGTGTGTACGGAAGCACAAAGAAAATATGTAACTGGGACGGGGAGCGATGGTCGGAGATTGCACTTGCTCATTATGCTTTTGAGGTCATGGCAGCGTTCTCTATTAGAAACACAAGCATGTTCAGATAGGTGTCATGTCAATCTACTGCGTCGGCTTGTCAGTAGAGAGCAGGGTGTCACATGCTGCACAATAATAATGTATTCATTGTGAGAGTAGAGAAAGGGAAACTGAGAGCATGAGAGAGAAATGGATGATTTTAATAGATTGTAAAACAATCTATTCATCATATGCACTTTGGTGAAACTTGTTGCACTGAAACATTGTATAGTGGTGTCTGTTATATAACAGCACTGTTCAAAATTTGGAAAAAGAAACAAAAACATGCTTTTTTTTGGAATGTATTATAGCTTGTTAACACTTTTTAAATTGAAGCTCTCTGAAGTTTTTTTTTTTTTTTTACTTTGTCTTTGGATGGAGAAGCTTGGGATTAGATTGGTCCACTTAAAGTGTTTACTGCTTGGCGAGGATACAGTTTGCTGGAACTCCTCTGACTGATGATGCCCACCGGATGGAGGGTGAAACGTTTCTATAAAAAATAAACTGTCCAGATGACCCGACTGAGAATTATTGGATTTGGTACCTGGATGATTGAGAATGAACTTTCTTGCATTGGGAAAAGGTTTTCACAACCCACATTTCACTAAAAGCAATCGTACAGTTCCTTTGAAGTGAACTTCTCTGAAAAGGTTTGGAACACATATTTTCTTGTAAATACTTAAACAACCTCAGATTAAAGTTTGATTCTGCTCAGATTGATTAACAGTGCCTGGAGTAAGCATAACCAACATTAAAGTGATTTATCTGTCCTAAAACAACTTTAACAATACGTTTTAACAAGAGAATGCTATTTTAAAACGCTTTTCTGTGTCTTTAATTTTACATCAGGACTGTTTAGAATTATTTGATTATTGGCAAGCACAAATAGCAGCAGCAAGTAGCTGTAGTAACTAAAGTGCATCTTGAGGCACTCCCTGTAGTATTCTAATGCTTTATTTTATATTTTAATAAAAACAGTTTTGCCCAAACCTTTTTAATATATTTTAAAGTCCTATTGTTTTACAATTTTGTCTTGGCCAAAAACAAACAACAACAACAACAACAACAACAAAAAAAGGTTAAATCATGTAATTTGGACATTATTTAACCTTTTTTCATCTACTTGGAGGATTGAGCTCACAAACCTTCTTTCTTTTTTATTTATTTATTTTTAGTCAAGGATTGAAGGAATTTTTATTGTCGTACCAGCTCACATTTGCATGTTTATGGTACAAAATTCGGAATCAGGAGGTCCCAGATCAAAAAGCCCAACAATTAACAAATAAATAAATACAAAATAGTATAATTATTCGTGTATATAATAAATAAAGCTAAAAAATGTAAGATGAAGCTGAATAGACCTTTTACCAGTTTACGTCATCACGCAAAGCACGCCTGAAACGAACGTTCTGATTGGACGGCAAAATGCTGCGTCGATTCGAAATCGGAAGTAGGGGCTAAGTAGGAAGGAGCCGAGGAGCTTTGTAATGATGGCGAGTTGTAATTTAGAAGCTTGGTTTCTTAAAATAGTGGACAACCACTTGTCCGAATGCCTGAACATTGTGCCACGGATACGAGAGGAGGTGATTGTGAGGCAATCCTTTGGGAAATCCTTCAGGCTTTTTGCGAATGTCCAGCAGGGTGAGTTAACTCTTGTGTAGTTTTCAACAACCTTTATATCCAAGCATCAGAAATAAATGTTTTAAATTTCTCTCACCAATACTTCTGATATTTAGACTGATTTGGTTATTGTTACAGGTTTAATATCTTCTGTTAGCTGCTATAACTAGCGCCATGTCTTCATAAGAGCCGTCAGTATTAGCACAGTATGTAAACAAAAACATGACATTTGAGTCAGTCACACAAATGTTCGTAGCGTCCTTATTTCTTATTTGATTTCTGTAAACTATGTCTTAAATTAAACCTGAGACAATTGGTGATGTTGTGATGTGTGAAAAACAAGAACTATCCCAAGAGATACATTCATTAGCTTTCCTGGGAAAATTTAATTACCGTATTTTCTGGTGTATAGGTCGCACCTGTGTATAGGTCGCACCATCCAATTATCACCAATAGATTGGAAAAATCCCTAGATAGGTCGCACTGGTGTATAGGTCGCACCTACGTTTAGCTCTGCTGCAAATGTCTGCCACAGGAGCACACAGCAAGGCTTTTAAGAAGATTAACACTTAAAAACAATTATTTGTTTGATAAAAAATTATAGCAAATATGTGTCTGAGCTGAACTTTTCCTTAATAAATGAACGTAATTGTGAAATGAGCTGGATTTAAAAATTTGTTTCGTCGAAAGTGATAACAAGCCATATATAGGTCGCACCTGTGTATAGGTCGCAGGCCTTGAAAAAACCATAAAAAGGTGCGACCTATACACCGGAAAATACGGTATGTTTGATAACGTATTTACTATTGCACTTTTGACACGCTGTTTATACAGCTTACACTTTATTAGACATAAAGTTAAATGTGTGAAAATCTTAAATATATTACAAACAATATACTGTATTTTGCATGTGAATTCCATAATGACACATACAATATGGTTGTACATTGTGTTTGTGATTGTTTTTGCAGACAAGGAGGTGGCTGCAACCATGTTGCTGCACTGTTGTTTGAGTTGGAGAAATACCAAAGTTGTGGGGTGTTGGAAATACATTCAAAACCAACCTGCACCCAGTTGCCTTGTACATGGAAGAGACCAGCCCAAAAAGTAACTGCACCTGCTACTTGGGATGATCTGCAAGTTTTAAAGTGAGTTTAATCAGTGTTCCTCAAGAAATTTCATATTACGCTTATAACAGAAATACCCAGAAAGGTGACTTTCAGTCAAACTTCACCAACAACTGGAATAATACAATATCACTTATTTTGTCTTATTCCAGTCAAAAAACTATTCAACATTTTACAATTGTAGTTTATTGTATTGTGTTAATTATTGTTGTTTTCTAGTGGCACTAGATAAGAAATAAATAATACAATATCACTTATTTTGTCTTATTCCAGTCAAAAAACTATTCAACATTGTACAATTGTAGTTTATTGTATTGTGTTAATTATTGTTAATTGTTTTCTAGTGGCACTAGATAAGAAATAAATGCAATGACATATGTACGGTTTTAAATGTTTTCTACAATTGTAAGATCTGGAATAGTTTTTGGACATTTTTTTAAAAACACTTCTACAAACAGATTTGCTAATATGTTTTTGATATCAACCACATTTTTCATGTTGGTGTCATTTAAGGCATGACATGGCGTCGAAAAGTTTTCCAGGAGAATGCTGAACAGTTTGACCCACGACATCCTGATGACCGGAATGAGCCCATCACTGCTGGTCTTTACAAGGACATTTTGAACGTGGAGCCATTGTTGGCCTCTTGCAGGTTCTAGTAGTA
>JBBPBX010052154.1:13297-24316 GCA_038048925.1 Garcialebias charrua
AGAAAGCCGGTTTTTACTCCAGGTATTTCCTGGTCCCAAAGAAATCAAGCGGACTAAGACCGATCTTAGATCTGTCAGTTTTCAACAAGTTCATCATGTAATGCCCCTTTCATATGCTTACGATAAAACGTGCCCTCGAGTACGTGACAAGCTGCACTCCACCCACTGCGAACGAAGGGCATGAGAATCATGTTTTATCTGGACATCTCCCACTTTTATCTCGATCCAGAGAGGTAGTAGAGACACAAACAGTTGTTCTGAAAACACCTGTCTCATCTGGGTTTCACCATTAACTGGGGGAAAAGAGTTCTGTAACTCCATCCCAACAAATCACATTTTTGGGGGTTGATTTTAAGCTCAACAAACATGACAGCTGTCCTGTCGAATCAGAGAAAAGAGTCTCTGACGTCACTGCTTCAGCTTGTTCAGTTCTACAGGACAGTGTCAGGGTTATTAATAATGAAATTATTAGAAATGATGGCTGCAACACACGCGGTAATCCCGCTGGTATTATTACACATGCGTCAGCTGCAGAGATGGTACAACCGACTAAGAATCAACCCTGTGCATCACAAACGGCACCTGGTCACGATCCCACCATCTGTGAGGGTGGACCTGATCCACTGGGGGAATCTCATGATTTTATAAGAAGGGGTTCCCCTTGGGCAAAGTGACGTCATTCACGTTGGTGTTCACAGACGCATCCCTCTCCGGATGGGCAGGGACCTGCCTGTCACAGTCAGTAGGGGGAGACGCAGCGCCGGCCCAAGGCATAAGCAAACTAAGCGGCCACTTGGGGCCCCAGGGTCAAGGGGGCCCCCAAAGAGTAGCTGAGTTTTGTGGGGGTTTTTTATTTAATTTTTTTTAATTATATGATTCTATTACACAAAACTTCATTACTGTATAAAGTTCAGATTTTTATTTTCATAATGATATACAGTATATAACATATATATCATATATTTGTGTGCATATGTATATTTGAATATGTAGAAATCGCTCTGTGGAAAGAAAGAAATGACCGGTCTTGAGGAGACCCCCCTTAGTGGGGCCCTGCCCCCGGTAGAGCACGTTTCACAGGTTTTTCAGGTTTCTCAGAGCTCCTTGCCGCAATGTGAAGTCCGCATCCAAGCTAATTAAGCACCTGACACGTAACTAACGCTAGATAATGTCGCAAAAAAGGGCATATATCCTTCAGGGGCTGAAAAAAGGAAGAGGAAAAAAAGAAGAAGAACAGAAAAAATGGCAAGATTAAGGTATGTTTGTACAAAGAACGTCTCTTTCAGTGACGTGCGGTCAGGGGTGGCAAGTGAGGCCACGGCTCCCCTGTCATCATGGAAAGAAACATTTTTTTATTGAAAAAATAAATGTAATTGTTGTCTTTATCCTTTGATTTGTACTATAAACTTATTTTACTAAAAACTAAACCAGTTTTAAGTTAATTTTTATTCAAAATCGCCTATTTTTCTTATTTAGCGTTCAAATACTGAGATGAGACGTGCAGACCTGCGCAGAGAGGCACCGGTTGCTTCACTTCAGATTGCGCAATCACTCCGCTGACGTGCTGCAGCTCAGTGTGAGCGATTTGGGAAGGCAGGAAAATTCCTACCTCTTTATGTCGCTATTAAAATGTCCAAATACTTTTGTTATATAAACTACATTTCTATAGTTTAGCTGGTGAATATAATGTCTCGTGTTTTTGTCTAAAACTGTATGTGTGCGCGCTGAGCGATCTCATAAAACGGCTGTGAAGGTCTCCAGTTACATCCACACACACACACGTGGCCAGCCTCTGGAGGCGGGGCTACTGAGCTCAGGGTTCTGTTTCAGCCTCGCGCTGCAGGAGGAAAAGTGACAATGCAAACAGAGCAAAAAGAGTAACTTTTCACAATTTACAAATATCTAGAACATTAAACAAAAAGTTTTTGTATTTTGTTAACAATTTAGTTTTGATCATTTTTAAACATAAGCACAGAGTTTACATTTTTAACATGATTTCCCAACTCCCTGTATTGAAATAAATAATAATAATAATTTGTCACATTTGTCATCTGTGTATGTTCCCATACTTGACAGACGAAATTGGTCTTCTGCATTTAACCCAACCACCACCAGGTGGTGCAGCGAGCAGCGTAGTCACGCTCGGGGAGCTGGAGAATTAGATGTGCACTCATAGACACCCCTAGGTGTGTAGTGGCCGGGTCCGGGGCGCGAACCCGCGTCAACCATCCCTTCAAACGAGTTCTATAACTTTGCTTTGCAAAAATTTCAGTTCCCTTTAGACTGTAGCAGCTTTCTCTCTTAACAAAATACATTTGAACATTTGAGGGTTCTATTACTAACAAAATATTATAGTCCACCAAATCATTAAACTTCAGTACTTTGAGTTGTTTAAATAATATATTATATGACATTAAGGCTTTCTTGTAATAATTCTCACAGCTCTTTTCTGTAAAATAAAAATAGATTTTGTTATAGTTTAATTTAATTTATAAGTAAAAGTAAGACTAAAATAATTTTCTCCAAATTAAATGTGCTTTTTTGTGTGCTACAGTTTGTATGTGTAAAGATTGCTGATATGAGATTTTAAACACAACCCGCCAATCAAATGGCGAATAAACTACTCTGTAGGGTTCATGTATTATAAAAGAAGAAAATAACGCTATCCAAAGCGCTGAAGAAGCTATGGCAGACAGAAGCCAAAATGTGGAGAACATTTTTTGTCTGTTTTTTATTATACATATGAAAAAAAACTGCACAGTGCCTCACCAGCCATGAACCTCACCGCACGTCACTGGTCTCTTTTATCAAAAAATATTTGTGCAGCTACTGATGGAATGGATAAATAGCTGGCTAGCACTACCGTGTTTGTACTTGTTAATAACTGAGTTTTAATTTTATGTGAGTTGATTCTAGTCGTTGGCACTATATCTTTTTTTTGTTGGCTCAAAACAGCGTTTTTGCTAACGCGTGATAACAATAATTAAAACTTCACTATACTTAACATTTGCTAGCCAAATTTTTTACATCAGGCATATTAATGATGACGGCTTACTAGTTATGCTTGAGTTGGCAATATGTTGTGGACTTGAGCATGATAATTTATATGACTAAAATAAACAATTTTTTACACAAACTTATGTTATGTGATATTCTGCAGGAGCACTGTTAAAATATTTTGGCAGCACAGAATCCACATTACCAGACTCAGCTGTAGGCAGTGCATCACGTAAGAAAAAGACTCACCATGCAGCATACAATTAATTTTTAGTTATAGCAATTATACACTCCAGAGTCTGTAATGAAAGTATGCAAGGAATGTGTGTGCATATGCATGTATTTCATCTTATGTCCATCTTCGTCCTCTTTAGAGCTAAGTGTAGCACCCCATCCTCTGTTCCCACTACAATCACTTCTGATCTACCTGGTAAGTTAACAGCAAAACATCTTCTATAATTCCTCTTTGTGCTCCAGATCATTTTCAGATTAACAGTTATGTACATCGCAAACGTTTTCTGCCCTTTTATGTTATTAATCATCATCTTTCTTTTGTCTTTTTCTCAGAAGCTTCCACATCAAAGTCAGAGCAACACCAAGGATCATCAGCTCTGCCAATGGACCCAGCTGAGTGGCCATCTTTCCTCTCAGATGTAAATAGGACTGAGCAGGTGATGAGAGGACCACTGCCTATTAAAGGTGCTATGTGTAACTTTCTGTAAAGCACAGAACTTAGAAATATTTTCAACAGGCAAAGCATTCTGATCCCTCCCCCTCAGAGCCATATATGGCTCTGCCCCCCCTTGCTCTGCTGAAATTCAAATTCAAGCTCCGTTTTTATTGGCTGATTCAAATTCAAGCTCTGTTTTTATTGGCTGGTTTGGTTACAAACTCTGTTTTTATTGGCTGGTTAACGGCGGGTCACTCTGTGTTTTTAGTGTTTTTATAAATGCTAATAGAGAAGCAAGGAGACTATAGTTTTTTTCAGAGATTACTTTGTCTAACACCAGTCTGTCAGTAGATAGTGACAGAGTGAAGAAATATGTTAAAAATATATTGTTAGAAAAGTTACAGACTGCACTACAAAGTTACATAGTGCAGCTTTAAGGATACATTTTCCTTCCCCAAAAGGCATGATAGGCAAAGTTTTTATTTTTAGAAAGTTTGATTTTACCAGTTTATTCATATGCAGTTTTATCAATACATTCTGCCATGTCTGGCCTTCTGAGGACATTCATGAACTTGATGTGGTCCAAAATTAAAATAAGTTTGACATCCCTGCAATAAATTACATGTATACATTAAAAAGGACTGTCAGAGTTGCAATACGTTTTATCAGGTGGGAGAATGATTAAACCATCTGACCATTGATTGCAGTAATTCACATTATCAGTAGAAACAGAGGGCCCCCTTCCAAATTTCGCTTAGGGCCCCAAAGAGGCTTGGGCCGGCCCTAGAGGGACGTGACCGTACGGCACGTCTCTTCACATAAACGTTCTGGAGCTCCTCACAGTCCACAAAGTTCTCAGACACTTTGTCCCTCGGGTTCAGGAACATCACGTATTGTTTCATACGGACAACAGAACCACAGTGTATAAATCACCAAGGGGTCTTACGTTCAGCCCAGCTGTTAAACATAGCCAGAGAACTGCTCTGCTGGGTGTGCACACACTTGAAATCGTTAAAAGCTGTTTATATCCCAGGCGTGCTAAACAAAGGAGCAGATATTATGTCGAGAGGAGGCCCGCTGGACAGAGATTGGACTCTTCACCCGGACCTGATCTCACAAATCTGGAGCAGGTTTGGAAGAGCGGAAGTGGACCTGATGGCCACTCGAGAGAACTCTCAGTGTCCTCTGTTTTTCTCCTTAAACCTTCAGGACACTCCCCCATTAGGAGTGAACGTGTTTGCGCACAAACCCTGGCCCAAAACACTGATTTATGCCTTCCTTCCAGTTCCCTTGTTACCACCTCTGCTGGAGAGGAAAATTTGTCAATGGTTCTGATTGCTCCGGAGCGCTCGAACGCACTATGGTTCCCGGTGCTGCAACAGCTGACAAGTCGCTCATGGAAGCTATCTTGGAGAAGTAATGCTCTCCTGCAGGTGGGGGGAGCAATTGGGAGTTTTCCTGTAATAAGTCAGCACCTGTCAGTCTGGTTGCTAAACGAGATTGTTTAGAAAAATTTGTTTTTTCTAAAGATGTAATACGCATCATTCAGGGAGCATGTGCAAAATCCACTACATCTGTTCACGTTGCTAAAATAGGGTGTCTTTCAGCAATGTGCTTAGAAAGAAAGCAGATCTAATTCTTGCTGCCTAGGCTGCATTTTATTCTACCTGCAGCTGCTGTTGGACAGAAATTTAGCTTTCAGCACAATTAAATCTTATGCTGCAGCGATCTCCTGTCATGAAGGGTTCAATGATAGAACAATTTTCAATCATCCTCTAACAACGTGGTTTCTGAAAGCGCGTGTCGGCTTAGACCAATTACACGCCCTTTGATACCACCATGGGACCTAACGTGCGTCCTCAGTGCAATGACTAAAAAAGTTGTTTGACCCTTTGAGCCAGTTACCTTTGAAGTATCTGTCATTTAAAACAGCCTTGTTATTAGCTCTGACGTCAGCCAAAAGAGTGAGCGACCTGTCAGGTCTGTTAGTCGCTTCTTCTTGTTTTAAAATTGATGGGGATGGTAGTTCAGTTGAACTTCGTCCGAATCCTGCTTTTATTCTTTAAAGCATAACAAGTTCATTCAGGTCTAGAATTTTTATGCTGGACAGGTTCTGTCCTCCTCCCCACAAAAATGCAGAGGAGGAACGTCTGCACCTGCTCTACCCAGTATGTACGCTCAGGTGTTATGTGGCACACACAGCCGCGGTGCGTAAATCTGATCGGCTGCACACATCATGGAACAATCTCAGGGTCAGCCTTTATCTTTTCAACGTTGTCACACTGCTTATGTGAAGCTATTTCACATGCTTTCGGTTCTTCTGGTTTTCAGCCTCCTGAAGAACTCAGAGCTCAATCTACCAGAGGGATTTTCAACCTCCACAGCTCTGTACACGAGAGTTTCTGTGCAAGGCGTCTGCTCTGCATTTTCGTGGTCATCACCGACCCCCTTCATCTGTTTTTATTCACGAGATGTCTCTAGCTCTTTACTGACACTTTCTGTTCTCAGAGTTGTGGCAGAGCGATTGCTATTTTTCAGTCAAACAACTGTAAAATAGAAATAAAATAAAATCAAAATAAGAAGGAAAAACAACAATGAAACAATTATTGACAAACAACACAGTCTTGTTTTTGTCTTTATTTGATGATTGTTGTTTTTGTACAAATATTCCTCCAGTCAAAAGATATCTTCTCCTTCATTGGAAATGTTTCCTTTGCCTGGTATGAATAATCATTCATTCAGCTAAGTTCAGGCACAGAGGTTGCATGCCTGTAATACAAAACACACCAGCTTCCTGGCTCAATGGTGCGTAATTACGCTTGAATAAGGTTTAGGTGGATGTCAGAGTGTTGTTATGGTCCTCGGTCAGACCCAGTGAGGCATGAACCATATCCTGCTCCACCTTTAAACCCAATAGCGACAGCCTTTAAAGGGGTAGAGCTTACACGAAATAGAATGTTGGTTACGTATTGTAACCCCAGATTCTATGAGTGTAAGCATAGCCCTTTAAAAACTGGGCCTCACTGGCTCTCAATTGGCTGAAGAAAAGATTATGGCTTTTGGAAGCCGAACACCGGTCCAGGGACGACTTTATACCATGACCGGGTAGGGCCCACATCAGGTGGGCGTGGACTAGAAGTTTTCAGTTGTAATAATATAGGGGTGATCAGTTTTACTGATCGTCCCATACAGTAGATGTAAAATGAGCAGATTTTATACTGACACAAATTATCATCAATAATTCACGGGTTCTCTCTTTTTCAGATTAATATATATGTCTTGTGACCAGCTGATAAGATGTAAATCACGATGAAACGTTAACTTATGTTGGTTCAGCAGGACTGAACCATTTATTTAACAGAATCATAAATTTAACATCATAACATATGTACAACTTGAGTTATCGATCAGTTTCCTATACATTTACTTTAGCAGATGAAATCACGCATCCGTAACTTCTAGGTACAACAGAACAGAGGTGGGACCAAGTCACTGTGTTGCAAGTCCGAGTCAAGTCTCAAGTCTTTGACCTCAAGTCCTAGCCAAGTCTCAAATCAAGACGGTCCAAGTCAAGTCAAGTCTCAAGTCAAGAAAGGCAAAAGTTGAGTCAAGTCTCAAGTCAGGAACTTTTAGTTTCAAGTCATTTTGAGTCGTTCTCCCCCCCCCTTTATCATTTGCAATTACATAAAATTTAAATAATAGACCATTGTTCTTTTTAAAATCTGTATTTATCTCAAATGATAGAACATGTGCAGCTGAACACAACATGTAAAAACATTTTTAAATTGGACCTCTTTATTCCACAGTTCAGTTAATCTTAACATTCAAATATAACTAAACAATTAACAGAAATCTGCAATTGAGGATACTGTGTTTCAGTTAACTATTCTGCGTTGCATTTGAAAAAGACCAAACTGGCCAAAAGTCTGTCTGTCATTTGTGCACGATGAGGAAGTAAAATGATGCCAGTCATGCCACCATAGCTGAAGACGCGTTCCACTGGAGCACTGCAAGCAGGCACTGCCAAAACTCTGGTGGCCACATAAAAGAGTGAAGGAAGAGTGTGCATGTTCATTACCCAGAACAAGAGGGTGTTCTGTCCATCAGCAATATGGAGGTAATAGTCTGGACATCCTTCTCCTGTCTCTTACAGTAAGCAGCAAACAGTCCTCCATCTTCACAGTCCTTTTGATATTTAGCACCAGAAGTCACGTGTTGCTCTGACTTTACAAGGTCTGCAGCATTTTACAGGATCAGATCTGACAAAATCTGACAGAATTTACAAACTTGGTTTAAAATCATTAAATTATCATTAAATCTAGAAAAAAACTAATTACATGATATTCGTAATAAAAAGAAAACTGTTGATGTTCCACTCAAAATTGAGGGTGTTGAGATTTGTAGAGTGAGTGAGGTGAAGTTTTTGGGTGTCATTATTGATGACAAACTGACATGGAAACAACACATAAATTCTGTAAGAATAAAAATAGCTAAATCGATTGCAGTACTGTACAAAGTCAGAGACCTATTGAATGATAAAGCTCTGTATTTGTTGTATAACACAATCATTGTTCCACACTTAATCTATTGTATTGATGTTTGGGGGAAAAGCGTGTAAAACAATCACAAAGCCTATTTTTGTATTACAGAAAAGAGCTGTAAGAATTATCACTAGAAAACATTACTGTCATCCATCAAGCACATTATTTTATCAACTGAAGTTATTGAAGTTCTATGATTTGGTAGATTATAATATTTTATCAGTTATGTATAGGGCTCAGAATAACGCATTACCTTTAAATATCCAAATGCATTTTGTTAAAAGACAAAGTTGTTATAATCTTAAGGGGACAGAGATGTTTGTAAAACCACAATTCAGAACTAGTTTGAAGGGACGTTCTACCTCAATCCAGGGAATTAGATTATGGAATGGCTTGGAGAATGTAGTTAAAAATGCCAAGTCAATGTTTACATTTAAGAAAATGATCAAAATGAATTTGTTAAAAAAAATGAAATGACGTAATGTGTATTGTATTAGTTAGAAAATTAGAAAGAGTTAGTCATTTTGTACTGTTGGTGGAAGATTATTATTGTTTAATCTGATTGTTTGAAAAAAGGGGCAGATATAATAAGATTTATTCTTCTTTCTGCTACCTTTCATTTTTTTATATTTTGTACGTTATCATCTATGGGATTGTCTTGTATTGTGTTTCTTTTGTAAAAAAATGAACAAATTTAATAAACATAAACATAAACATAAACAAAACATCAAATTAAAACCGGCAAAAGAGCCCTTATTATACTTTTAGACAGTAAATAAATAAAAACACAGAAAAAGTACACCAAATACAGTCTTTACCTTTAAGGGAAGTTGACGGCTCTGTGTGAAGATGTAGTAGGCCGGAAGTGTACGAGGCGTACGAAGGAGGTGTTCTCTCAAGTTGGTTCACAGAAAATTTTTAAAGCATCCCTGACGTAGGATTTTCAGCTTCCTGAGTTCCAGGGTGGTGCCTATGAGCAGTAGCTGGAGATCGTTCCTCTAATTGGCTCCAGGAGTATACAAGTCTTCAGAAGAGCTCCATTCCTTGCTGGAGCACCAGTTGGTACTTGTGCCTCCAGCCTTCCATTAGACTTTCTTCCTGAGTCTAATCACATGGACCATTCACCTATCACCTATTGCTGAAGAGGACCGGTGACGGACGTGGAGGAGGCTACTTGATCAAATCATACCCCGGAGGCTGGAAGTGCGGCAAGCGCCGGGCTAAGGTGGAGTAAAGGGTTGGTCGGCTCCGTGGTCCGAAGGCGGCTCTCGGCTGGCGGGACCGGGTGCGGCGGTGTGTGGAGACTGCCAACGCTGGAACTGGGCTAGCGGCTAATCGAGTTAGCCTGACCATAGCGAGGTGCGGCGGTACAGAGAGACTGTCGTCGCTGGAACTGGGCTAGCGGCTAATCGAGTTAGCAAAACCACGGCCCTAAATTTGACACTGGAAGGGTGATTTAGCTGTTACTTAACTTTGTTAAATTCAGAAGGATGATATTAAAAATAACTTATCACATGTGGTCCTTTGTTCAGAATAAAAATAAAAATAAACTTCTGCCTTTAAAATTGTTCTTTTGTAGTAATACATTAGTATTAATGTATATTTAGACAGAAGATTAGGATTGTGAGGGTAAAATTGTGTGTGTGTGTGTGTGTGTGTGTGTGTGTGTGTTGGTCTATGTGGTTTGGCCCGACTATGCGCCAGACTACGTACCGACATTATCGGGACATTTGGTATTAGCCAGCCTTTGCCAATGTCTGGATAAAACACAGATTGTATCCAAATATATTAATATGTAAACATTGTTTTTTCTCATCAATATCAGCGTAACTTGTGGCTAATAGGCTGCCTGGATGAGTTGGAGTGTGCTTTAACACTTAAAATTGTTTTAATAAAAAGTTATTTACATTTATAAAATTGGCTGGCTACGCACCTCCCAGGGTATTTGTGTGTGGTGTGTATGTTTTTGTGTATCGGTTGCATTTATTGAAGCCGTGTGTGTGGCTCACTGACACACAGCGCGCCAAACTGCAACGCCCCTCCTCTGCTCCCTGTTGTGGGCGGGGCCTCAGCCGAAGCTTTAAAAGTTAAACCCCTCGAGCTGACACGTGTAGAGACGTAATGGCTTCCTTTCTGCAGTATCACGGCCTGAGGTGAGCGGAGATTTTAAAAGTTTAAACCGTGGACAGCAGGTGGACGGAGGACTGCACAGAGGTAAGAATTAATTAATTTATTTATTTATTTTATTTTTTTTTATCAACATTTATATAAATTAGCAACTATCTGTGCATGAGTTTTGAGCGTGGGTACTCGGACCGCCACCCCGCTGGGTACAGTTCTGAGGGCCGGCCGCGTGCCGAGGACAGCCGAGCGACCCACGCACGTAGACCCCCATGCGTATCCCGCACGTCGGTCCGTGTGCGCCGCACGTTTGATGTTTTGAGTGGTTATTTAGAGTCGAACGTGACGAAGATGAGACGAAGCGTAGCGTGACTTGACGTCGCCGCAGCGTGACACGCTGTGTGAATGCTGTAGCCAGGGCCGGCCCAAGCATCCATGGGGCCCTAAGCGAAATTTATGATCAGATCATTCACCCACCTAACATAAACTCATTGCAACTCTGACAGCCCTGTTTAAATGATCCTATATGCATACAGTTAGTGGTACTAAAAGTAACAAAAATAAAAAAATAAAATAAAATAAAACAGCAGTATGCAATGTACTTTACAGCAAAAGTGTCATCTGGTTTATTATCTTTGGTTCCAAAGAACTGCAGCAGTAATGTTCAAAATAATATGTATGTAGTGCAAG
>JBBPBX010052155.1:0-24315 GCA_038048925.1 Garcialebias charrua
TATGGGTTTTTATTTACTAACTGATGACCTGTAGATGACATTTGAGATAAAATTCGATTTTTTAATTCATTTTTAAGATGCAACCGAGTCGAGTTAGCATAGATTTAGCTCTGTGGATTTCGAAATTTATAGCTCCAAAACCACTCGGTTGATATTTTTTCTGCTGCCAGACATTAATTATATGGGTTTTTATTTACTACCTGATGACCTGTAGATGACATTTGAGATGAAATTTGATTTTTCATTCATTTTTTAAGACGCAACCGAGTCCAGTTAGCATAGATTTAGCTCTGTGCATTTCGAAATTTATAGCCCCAAAATCACTCTGTTGATATTTTTTCTGCTGCCAGACAAAAATTATATGGGTTTTTATTTACTAACTGATGACCTGTAGATGACATTTGAGATGAAATTCGATTTTTTTTAATTAATTTTTTAAGACGCAACCAAGTCGAGTTAGCATTGATTTAGCTTTGTGCATTTCGAAATGTATAGCTCCAAAACCACTTGGTTGATATTTTTTCTGCTGCCAGACATTAATTATATGGGTTTTTATTTACTAACTGATGACCTGTAGATGACATTTGAAATTAAATTTGATTTTTTAATTCATTTTTTAAGACGCAACCGAGTCGAGTTAGCATAGATTTAGCTCTGTGCATTTCGAAATTTATAGCTCCAAAACCACTCGGTTGATATTTTTTCTGCTGCCAGACAGTAATTATATGGGTTTTTATTTACTAACTGATGACCTGTAGAAGAGATTTGAGATAAAATTCGATTTTTTATTCATTTTTTAAGACGCAACCATGTCGAGATAGCTTCGGTTTAGCTCTGTGTATATCATAATTTATAGCTCCTAAACCACTTTCAACCATTTCAACCAAAAAATAAATAAATAATATTCTTGTCCTTACTTCTGAAGCCAATCCTGTGTTCGTTCAGGTCACTGTCGTTGTAATCCTCCTGACAAATCACGGAGTTGGTCGTGACGCTTCTGTTGGTGAAATCCTGCCTTTTCAACCGGACAAACCTCACCCAAGCTCTGAAAGCTGGGTTTTTTGGTGTAGGAAATTGATGTCCAGACAAACTTCTTGTCTTGTCTGCAGCTCCTCAGAAAAGCACCTCGAACGCAAATTAAAATGGATTGGTGGTCTGGGCATTCAATTCTACTGACAAGATTTCAACAAAAGGCAAGGCACCGGGGAGCCGGTACATCCCCGCAGAGTGACCGAGAGGATACGCCATGGATTCCTGGAGCGTTGGAATGGTGAGCGTCTCGCTCTCTGTGCTATGCTCTGTGTAGGAGGTGAAGAATCTGGATTATATTGGATTTACGATGGCAACGCTTTGCTTTTTGGCGTTTTGTGGAGCACTGGCCTATCGCAAATGAGGGAGACTTCAGCAGGACTTAATGCCTGGAGCACCCGACGTCTGGTCTGCGCGGTGACCTCGACAAATCAGCTGTTTACGAGCTAATCTGGAAGGTGAACAGATCACCCGCTCTGATTGGGACTCTGGATGCTGTACTGGTCAACATCTGAGGGGCCATAGCTAGATCAGTGGAAAAAAGTCCCGAATTGGATCATATTTGGATTAGGGGTGGGCGATATATCGAATATACTCGATGTATCGCAATATTTTAAATGTACGATGGTTAAAATGGCTATATCGTCTATATCGAGAATCCTCCTGCTGTTACGCAGGCTCCCACTCGCCTCCCTCCTTCCTGCCTGCAGGAGGGCGGAGCCGCGGAGACTTTAAGCACAAGTAAACACGGCAGATATGAAGAGCGACGCTAGGTGCTGAGGGGAAAAAACAATGTTCTTTCGGAGCTAGTTTGGATTTAAATTGTCAGATGAGGGCAGAAAAAAATGTTTTTGAAGACGATGCTAAAAATAATCCCGACGAAAGGTCGGAACTACGAATCTTTTTCACCATTTAAACAGCGGAGTGGAGCATGAACCGTGAAACGGCAGAACTGAGTGTTTTTATAGCCTGCTGCTTCCTTAAAACAAACCACGGGTCCAAGCTCATTTAGTCGTGCGGGCACTGCAGAGAGAGGTGGAGACATTAATAAATCAGCAGTTTATCATATATCGCTAAAGATACGGTCCTTAGCGGCTAACAAGATGGCTAACGCTTTAGCCGTCTTCTTCCACAGCTGAGACTGACCGTGTCTTTAGCGATATATGATAAACTGCTGATTTAATAATGTCTCCGCCTCTCTGTTCACGTTTCTGAGTGGAGGCTGTCGTGTTTTTACACAAGGATTCAATGCGACACTTTGTAGAGCAACTTAGAGAACGTCTTCGTGAACCCGGAAACAACCCCCTGACCCTTTCACAATAAAACCGGATACAGTATATCAAATATATTGTACCACAGAGGCTCACATTTACTGCAGTTCACAAACACACTGACTAAAGTGAAAGCACCTTTCTATCTTATCAAGACACTCAAAGCTCTTTAAAACACAATCTGTGTCCTCATTTACCCATTCATACAGCATTCTACTAGAACTGTACAAAGAACAATCAGTACTTTATCACATTCATACAGCACTCTACTAGAACTGTGTAGTGATACACCTAGCCTCTGATATTTCTGTCTTGACCTTCAAGTACACCTCTCCACATCTCTCTGAAACTCTAAGTGTTACACCTTCTTGAAGCCTTCAAGGAGACGAGTAAACACTATTTTGGTTAACAATTATTATGAATTAATGGACACTAATTAATCAGATTGAACTTTCTCTTTAATGTGTGTTAATTCAGAATTGATCAAACAGTATTTTTATCATTTCAATGATGATCTGTTACTTGCATGACTTTGACCCTTCGGCTGGTTTATTTCTGCAGAACACGCAGTCTTTGAATCTAAAGCACAAGGTCAGAGTAAACGTAACTTGCAGCTTCTTTTGTGTTGTCTATGAAGTTAGCCATAACATTTTCTGTGCTCACAAGCAGGCCACCTGGCTGTTTATGTAAACAGTTTTCCTGCTGTCCGTCAAGAGACTTTCTGCCTATGGGATCATACTTCCATCTTTTATTTTGTTAATACCCGCCAGTAGCATTAAGAAGGTGGGTCAGATCCCGCCTCCCATATAATGGGCACTTCCTATTTGGAAGTTAGAGTTTGGAGGAGAACGAACTGACAACCTGCTCTCTCCTCTGGGAAAGCTGGAGACGGCCCGGTCATGTGTCAACGACCCACGTCTCCGCTAGGATCATAGTAAAGCCTTACTGTGATCCTTTCACTCATTTTCTGAAAGAATTTGTTTTCTGAAGTTTATTTTGAAAGTTCAGCCAGTAGCTGGTCCTGTTTCCTGCCGGTGAAAGCGTGCTCCTGGCTCGTCTGATCTAGTCATACACGCCCGAAGTCAACTGGACCTCAACGGGACAACACAGTCCGTTGGTGTCCACAAACTTCTCAGTCCTCACCTCCAAGGGACTATCGTCACCAGGTAAAGAGGCTTTGCTTGTATGCTGCACGTGTCGGAGGCACAGCCTGATCCGTATGGGAAAGGTGCCACTCTGGTTGTTTCAAATAATTAATTTCAGTTAACTTAGCTTTCATCTTCTTCCTCCTATTTCTTCTTTTCATAAGCTATTAATCTGTCAAGTAATGTGCCAACAGTTAAGTTCCTAATTGTCTGTTTGTTTTAATTTGAATTCTTGTCAACGTAGTTATTAAATCAGAGCTAATATCGATACAAATGTTTAATGTAATTTTTGTGATAGTTTCAATAAAAGGTCTATTTTTTGGTAGACCAATATAAATTGAAGTCTCCTGTGAAATTACATTTCTGGCTAATTACAGTAAAAGCAATTTAGTATCGGAAAAAGGAAGAACTCGCGCATTGGTGGCAGTTTGTGCAGTTAAACTATGCTCATAAACTGCACATCTCCAATAATGGTGGCTCAGTAAGTGTTTTCATTCAACCTTTATTTAGTCAGGTAAATCTTTTGAACCTCATGGGCTCATTTACGAAAGCGACCTGCTAAAACTAAAGAACAATGAACAGCAGTGATAGAATTTCATTAAACAATAAACAAACAAACAATAAACAATAGAAAACAAAAAGAGAGAAAAAAACAAAATATATATATATTTTTTTCTTTTTTTTTTTTTTTAACAAAGTATCAAAAAACTAGCAAAACATTATAAGGTAGACGTATAAAATCAAAGACAGGAACAAATCTGCATTGGTTTTTGCCAGGATTCCAACAGATTCTGAAAACCATTTAGAGAAGTCAAGGTCGAGAGCTTCAGATCTTTTTGTAAGATATTCCATGAAGCAGGAGCAGAGTAGGAGAAGGCCCTTTTTCCAAGTTCAGTCCTCACTGACGGAACACTGCAGGTAATCATGTCCTGAGAGCGCACGCTGTAGCTGCACTCACGCAAAGACATGTAGGAGGAGATGTATGAGGGCAGCAGACCAAGAAGTGATTTAAAGATGAAAATGTACCAGTGGAAGAGTCTGCGTGAGGTTAATGATGTCCAGTTAACCAGTGAATACAGGGTGCAGTGGTGGGTACGATAATCACAACCAGTTATGAATCTTAGTGCACCATGATAGACCACATCCAACATCCGCAGGGTGCTTGTAGGAGCATTCATGTAGAGAATGTCACCGTAATCAATGGAGGGAAGGAAAGTCACGGATACAAGGCGTTTCCTAACATTCAGTGTTAGACAGGATCTGTTTCTGAAAAAGAAACCCAGTTTAACTTTCAATTTCTTCACTAGGTTTTCCACGTGGTTTAAATACTTTACTACATAATCATTATTCTATTACAATTGGTGGCTCGTACGAGTTCCTAGAATGATTAATTAAGTTGTTTTGTGTAGCTGATTGTAACGGTGTTGTTGGCATAGTTTTGCATCCTGGTTTTGGGCTTATAAAAATAGTTCTGGCTGGTGGAGTGTCCGGGAGTTGCTGATTGTGGCATTGTCTGGATTGTTTGCCGATAGAATTATTTTATATTTCATATTTCAACGTCTGTTTGAGGCTGAGTGATAAGTGTTGTGTCTGTTTGTGAGACGTTTCATTACGTGTCGCGAGGCTGCATGCATTTTTCATTGTTGTGACCGCCGTGTCACGATCCTGTTTCATTCTATTACATCTGCGATTTATTGTTGAAGGTCTGTTTCACACATATGCTGCTCCATTAAGTGCCTTTTTCTGTTACGACGTGTTTAGCCGAGGTTCGGGAAAAACCCACTCCGCTTGGACCGGATGTATTCCGGTTCCGTTTGACGTAAAGTCCGCTGTTGTACACAGTAGCGCTGCCTTCTTTGGAGGGCGTGGGGGTTAGCCTGGTTGTGTTTTAGCTCATTGACAGTATTTTCTGCGGTGTAAAAATACGTTTATTTTGTGAACGAAGGGTCTAGAACCTTGGGTCGAGCTATAATGCTAAACGGTGCAGGGACAAGATGGCTGCTTAAAACGCTGTGATTGGTCCATTGTGTGTCGCGTTCAAGAACGTTGGTTTCTGTAGACTCTGGTTGTCAGTTCATTTTTGCACACATTTCTGACGGTTTATTTGTGTTGTTTGAGTTCTATGCGCGTGATATCGTCGAAGACTGGCTTAACCGCGGTGTTTTGCGATATTTATGACTGTTTTAGAACGTTGAAAAGTCCGTTCCTCGCTAGAGTTCAAAAGACCGCAGGTCCGTGAACGCACCGCTCGAACGGCACGTCGCACGTGGGCGGCGTTAGGTTTGGAAGACACAATTTCCCATGAACACTTGGGTTTTAGAACTACAGTTCTGTCTTCGCTGTGATTGGTCGATTACGCTGTAAGTGTTGACGCTTGCGCAGTGGGTGAAGCCCGCTCCTCGTCAACTTTCAGACGAGTTTCCGTGCTTGTTTGTCCATTACTGTCATTAAAAAGACTGTTTAAACGCGGTGTTTTTGAGATTTTAATGGGTGGATTGAGTCGGTTGCTCTGAAAACTGCCGATCGCCATGTGACCAGGTCACGTGACACCGATTTTGCCGGTTTTATGAGGACCGACCTTATTTCTTTTGAACGCAGTTTAAAAGGTTTCACAGTTCAACCGATTTTGCTCACATGATTTCGTTTTTGTGAGCCTGGGGCTCTGAAGCTGTATCACGTAACGCTTTGGGTCTGTCTGCTTGATGCTTTTCATCCGTGTTAGATGTCTGTGGGCTAAAAGCTGCAGCTTCGCTCACTGGTGATAACAGCGCCTCTATAGCGGTCAGATAGAGAAATTACAGTCGCTGTGATAAACTCACTTCCAGCGCTGTGCCCCCTGCTGGTTACATTAGAAGACGCAGTCTTCCTGTAATGTGTACATGTTGAATGTTCCTGTTTTAAACGGGTAACATTTTGAAATATTGTCCTCACAGCACACTTTTCATTTGATTTTCACATATACCGTATTCGCCGGAGGAAAATACGCTCCGGTGTTTAATCCGCTTTGTCCAATTATTAACAATAAACAAGAAAAAAACATACACAGTACGCCTCGGAGTTTAATACGCGTCATCACCACGCGACGCGTCAGCGCCTCATTTGCCCTAATCAAGATGGCGGCGACAGAAGCAAGCGAGTACGAAGATCTTCACAAGGAAACACGGTAAAACAATTATTTCTTTGCGAGAAAAAATATATTTCTTAGCTGACTTCATAGCAGACGGGCTCCTGAGCTTAACGAAATGTTCAAATCAGCTGGATTTAAAAAAAAAAAGTTCGCTGAATTTTAGGCAGGCGCCAGGCGGGTCAAACCGGACGCTTTCTTTCTTTAAATTTAGCTAAATAAACGCTTAAAAAATATATTTCTGAGCTGACTTAATAGTAGACGTACTCCTGAGTTTAACGAAATGTTCAAATCAGCTGGATTAAAAAAAAAAGTTCGCTGACTTTTATGCAGGCGCCAGGCGGGTCAAACCGGACGCTTTGTTTCTTTAAATTTAGCTAAATAAACGCTTAAAAATATATTTCTTACCTCACTATAGCAGACGGGCTCCTGAGCTGAACCAAATGTGAAATCAGCTGGATTTAAAAATCCGCGGTGTGGTTTATGAGTGGTATCTTGCAAACAAAAACAGCGAACCTCACAGCTAATAGCAGCTACATCCATAGCAAGGGGCGGGCAGCGACAGAGTCAGTCCGACCAAAGGAGGCTTTTTTCGGATACAGAAAGTAGAAACTTCTGGAAGTGGCCCCTCTTCCTCTTCACTCTCTGAGTCCTCTGCTGGCTGCTGCCTACAGCGCCTCTATAGCGGCCGAAACTGGTACTGCACCATTTTCGCCAAAAATGAAAAACGAAGAATCAGAGCGAAAAATGAGTCTAAAAATATGGGAAAAAATCCATAAATAATACTCTTCGGTGTTTAATACGCTGGACATTCAAATGAGCAAAAATACTGCGTATTATAGTCCGGTTTTTACGGTAATCAAATGTTGATGGCAGAACAGTTACACAGATTTAATACAGACATGTCTGTTGTTGATAAAATTTGACACCTTTATCATCAATTCTGTGCACAACTAGCTCTCTGTCCCTGTTTTGTTTTAATCTGCAAGGTTAAAATAACACACATGAGGCGTCCTTTGTTTTGATTTTCACAAAAATCTCACAACGACAGCCGTTTTTGTTTGACCTTGTCACAGGTCGACAAATTACTATAAATCACTGATTTTTATTTCATTTAACATCTTGGATGTTTTCTGAGCAGCTCATACACTTTGCATATTTGCAAGCTGCGAAATGAGACCCGCTTTACTTGATTTTTCACAGAAAATCAGTACTAAGATGGACGTTCAAACAGGTGAATCACCTGAGGGGGCCTCTTGCTCTGTGTATCCTAGATGGATGGATGGGGGCCTTGGGTTTCCTGCCCGTGCTTCCCGCAAAGTGGGGGAATCTGCCTCATCGTATGCTAATTACCTGGCTGCATGGAACGTCCGTCAGGATAAGTGGGAAAATCCCCTGTCATTCTACGACAGGCTAATCTCGGTCTACTCCGGGGGCAAACCTGTTCCTGGATTAGAGGAAAATATGGAGTTTAAACGTCTTTTCATTATGAATCTTATGCCTTTTCAAATGAAATGTGTTCATTTCAAGGTTGATTGCGAAAAAGATTCCATGGAAGTGATAAGACAATATGCTACGTCAGTTTTTGAGGCCGAAATACAACCTAGGATACCATCAGAGGTTTGTACAGGTCAAAAGGTCACATCCCACTCGCAGACATTAGAAGAGGTTCCCTCTCCTTCAGAGTGCAACAGTGAACAGGTCCCTCATGATAACAAACAACAGATCAGTTCCAGCTGGACCAGTGACTCAGATCGGTTCACAGGAGGTTCTTCTGCCCCTGCCCCTCAGGTTGAAAACCTTGAGATGAGCAGTGAACCACACGAGGTAGGTGTTCGCTCTCTAGATGAACACAGATGGTTCGGATCGAACCAACAGAGTTCTCTCATGGATCTCACAATGGGTGAGATTCGAAGGCGGTTGCATGGACACTGTGAACCATTGAAAAATGGTCTGTCCCGACATGTACCCACGAGAAGCGGCCCTCCTGCCCCTGCCCCTCGAACTGCACAGTTTGAGACATGCAATGAGTCACACATGCTCCAGATTATGGGAGCGGCGCCTCCGCGCGAGGACGTGGCTGAGGTTGTGAGTTGTTTGTCAAATGATTTGAATGTTACAGTGGTTGACCAAGCTGACACAACGTATGACGTTGTCCTTGATGATAACACAAACAACCTTGTTCCACCTGATGAAGCGACGCGCAGCACTGCCTTTTGCAACAACTCAGTGCACACAGTTGACAACAACAACGTCAACACTGACATAAATGCTGACAGCAAACAAATTGCTGAAAATCCGCATCCTGAAGGTCATGAGGCAGACAGCCATCATGATGCTGACAGCGACAATGATTACACAGACAGAGTCACACGTACACAGACACGTGTAGAAAAACCTGAACGGTTTCTGTGTAACTTTATAAAAAGGGGGATAGCTAAGACAGCTTACCTGCCACCAGTGGTGGGCCTCCCACCGCTAGGTAGCGCTGTTGCGCTAATCCGCTTTTAGCGTAGCTAAATAATCTGTTAGCTTTACAGCGGATTGACTAAGTTTTATAATTCATAAGCGGGTTTGTGCTATTTTTATTTAAAATGCAGTACCGCTAATAACTAATTATCTATCAGTAAAAACGAAATAACGTATTTACGAGCAGCGCCGGATGTGGTCCGTCACAAAAAAGCGTCCCCCTCAGTCTCTTGGTGTGTGCTCTCTCTATAGCAGTTAGCAGCCAGTGTGTTACTCTGGAGCCTTATTGCTTGTTTTCGAAGAGTCAGACGAAGACTTTTTAACATGGAGGGTGAACTGAACTTGTGGATGTTTCTCAGCAGCCTACGTGACGCGTCTGGATTTTAAAAAAAGTTCGCCACATTAGCACTCTTCAAAACTTCATGTGGAGTACCACAAGGTTCAGTACTTGGACCTAAATTGTTTATTTTATATGTAAATGATTTAACTGAAGTATCTGACATTCTCAAAAGTGTTCTATTTGCTGATGATACAATTTTTTTTGTTTAGGTAAAGATATGGAACAAATGTTTGAGTTGATAAACAAGGAAATTGTTAAAATACAGGATTGGTTTAAATTAAATAAGTTATCATTGAATGTTGATAAAACTAATTTCATGATATTTAGTAAAAAAAAGATACCTATGGATTTTTCTTTCAAAATTGATGGTGTTAAGATAAGTAGAGTGAATGAAGTAAAGTTTCTGGGTGTAATTATTGATGATAGACTGTCATGGAAACAGCATATCAATCATGTAAAAAGTAAAATATCTAAGTCCAATGCAGTATTGTATAGAGTAAGGGACTTTTTGAACAATGATGCTTTATATTTACTTTATAATACACTTGTAGTCCCGCATTTAACTTATTGTGTCAATGTTTGGGGTACAGCGTGTAAAACCATAACAAAGCCTGTTTTTATTTTGCAAAAAAGAGCTGTAAGAATTATAACGAGAAAGAGTTATTGTCACCCTTCTAACGTTCTGTTTTGTCAATTGAAATTACTTAAGTTTTATGATTTGGTGGATTATAATATTTTTCTACTTATGTTTAAAGCTCAGAATCACTTGCTACCATAAAACATTCAAGCATATTTTGTAAAAAGGAAGAGTAGTTATAATTTGAAGGGAATAGATGTTTTTGTTAAACCTAAGTATAGGACCAGTTTAAAGGGTTGGTCTACTACAATTCAGGGAATTGGTCTGTGGAATGGTTTGGAGGATGATGTAAAGCTAGTAAAGTCATTGGGCCTCATGCACAAACATGTTCGTATTTTTATCCTAAATTTCTCTTACTTTTGTTTGTACGAAGCATTCGTACGAACATGCCACGTCAGATTCAACAAACTCTTCTATCCTCAGGAAAAGTGTGTAAATGAGCTGCGTACGTATGATGAATTCCACCTGTTCTATCACCTGCGCGTGCACGCGGAGAGGTTATTTACATAATTCCCACCCCTCGAAACACCATATAAGGCTACGTTTCCTGCCTCAGAGGCAAAACGTGTTCGTTCATAAAATGACAGCGAAAAGTAAAAAGAAGAACTCTACCGGTGCGGAGATTGAAGTTCTGCTCTCTGTGATCAAGAAAAGAAAATCTGTCCTTATTAGCAGCGTCACTCATGGGAGTAAATGACCAGCTAAAGCCAAAGAATGTTTGTTTATAATAAATGTGGACCTTAAAATATACATGCGTCCTGGTGGCTCACTGGGTAAAGCATTGCACCGTTAGGTGCTCCTAACCTTATCGAGACCTCGTGGGTTCGATTCCCACAAGGTATGACTATTTTTTTCCTTCTTTCTTTAGATTATTTATTCATTCCAGATTAAAAAGTACTTTATGCTTTATTTCTTGTTGTATTGTAAATAGTTTTCTTGTGTTTTTTAAATCTGGAATGAATTAAAAGGAGAAAAAAAACATTGTCCCATGTGGGAATTGAACCCATAAGGTTTCAAACTGTGACACAACGCTCATCTGATTGAGCTATCTGAGATCTATGACTGCAACAGGAGGAGGTCAATGTAAAGTCTGCGTTACCGAAGTCTGCGTTACCGAGACAAATTAAAATTAAATTAATTCATAATTTAAGTTGGTTTCAGTTTGAGATCTTCATATTAATATTGTAGTGTTAGGAGGGGCTTTTTAGTTTTTTGATAACAAATTGATTTTAATTTAAATACTTTAATCCATTAGTCATTATTACATTTAAAATTATAATTCGACTTCAAACAGAACCTATTGTCAAAAACAATTGTGGTGCGTGACTTTTTAAAACTCTAAATATTTTCTAAATAACGAAATATGAAGTTATTAGTGGAGAAATTCCGTCTGGATGACAGCAGACCGACTGCTCGTAAAATATACGACAGGTCCGGACCACACGTAAATTTTGTTCGTATCTGAAAAAAATCTTAGGATACGAAAACATTGTTGAATGCCACAAATGATCCTAAATCACTCGTACGCACAGTTTAAGAACAAATCTGTGCGTACGAACGGTTCGTGCAATGAGGCCCAATGTTAATATACAAGAAAAAGATCAAAACTATTTTGTTGGAAAGATATATATAACTGATTTATGTTTACTATGTCTACTTTGTAAACATGACATTTTGATGAGTTAAGCATTTGCTGTATTATATGAATGATTATTGTTTGAATTGATAGTTAGAATTGATTTTGTCTAAGAGGGAGCAGATATGATAAGACATTTTTTTCTTCTTCTGCTTCCCTTCATTTTATGTTTGTTTTTTAAATTTTGAAAATGTGTTTGTGTTTTTTTAATGGAAATGAAAATGAAATGAATAAATAAATTGTTATGATTTCACAAGGGTAACCCAATTGGTAACAAGACCCAGAACGACACAAGACGAAAAGTGCAAAAGTAACAGTGTTTATTTATTTACAGTGGGAATTTCTATTTACAAATGTACAAGGGTCCTCTGGATTTCCTGGAAGATGAAAAAAGGACAGTCAGATGAGTTTGATCAGAAAATCCTTCCAGGGTAATTGCTTTTATTTGTTTTATTGTTTCCTTACGGATGAAAAGAGGAGGATGATTCCAGAGTGTCCTAAAGTCCTTGAGATGGAGTCCCAGAGGGCGAGCGAGGCAGGCAAGTGGCTGGAGGGCAAAACACGAACGAGCAGAGAGCTGGAACCAGGAGGATCCGAGGGCTGAAAACATAACAAGCACAGTGCTGGTGAAGATTCTCAGTCATCCAGGACATGATAAATCAAAAAGGCGTTCAATTCAGGATCAACTGGACTTTATTTGTAACAGAAAACGTTTCGACTTCTGTCCAGAAGTCTTTTTCAATTCTGAATGGAAGCTGTGAGAACGAGAAGTTTTATACAGGCTTACAAGTCAATAACACATACATGTAAATTGACAGATCACACCTTAACAGTAGGGAGTCCCTTGAAGTCTCTGACAGAAAACACAACTAATCACAGCTGAGGTAACACATACATGTAAATTGACAGAACACACCTTAACAGTAGGGAGTTCCCTTGAAGTCTCTGACAGAAAACACAACAACTGTATGTAAATTGACAAACAACACCTCACAGCCCAACAACAGAGGCTTCTCAACAAACTTTGTTAGTCTAATTCACAGACAAGACACCTCTGCTCCCATCCGGTGTAAGACCTTTGTGAATCAGCCCCAAAACTGAGTTGTAAGTTTTGGAAAGTTGAAATCTCAGACCTCCTCCTCTGTTAAGAGAAGGTTTTTCTCTCTTAACATACAAAGCTTCCTTAAAGGGATTGTGACATGATTTTGTAAATTTGAATATTTGTCAGAACATATATATCTTATATCATTGAGCTCTGGTCGTTTTTGCATAATAAATTATAAATATATTAAAATTTCATTCCAAGTTATGATAGTCATTTCTCTGGGACACGCCCCTAAAATTCCGTGCATTCCGCAAAACCGTCATTTGACGTACACGTGGGGAGCCGCTGCTCAACGCGCATGTAATTAATAATGGCGGAGCATGTCGACTCAGACGAGTGCAGCATTTCTAGTATTGATCTAAGCAATTTGTCTTCAGTTTTGGAAGGTCAATATAAGTAGTAGAAGTTTTAATCTTGCTCAAATCATTTTATTGTATACTCTATTAATGGAAAACTTATTAACTTTTACGATTCAGCTTTAAAAAAAACGTGCAGGGAGCCTCGTGGCTTTGAGCACGTCCGATTGCGTTTGAGATCTATCATTTTAAGACAGTAAATCATCCAAAACCCTCATTAATAGACTCTCCCCTAATAAAAACAAACAACAGATCGTACCTGATTGCGCCGACATAATTTAAAAATACCTAAATAGCACCCCGTGTTGACTCGGTAGCTATGCTAATGTCTGTTAGCAAGCAGATGTCGGCAGATAGACCTCACGTCTGACATATATCATTTTTAAACAGTAAATCATCCAAAACCCTCATTAATAGACTCTCCCCTAATAAAAACAAACAACAGATCGTACCTGATTGCGCCGACATAATTTAAAAATACCTAAATAGCACCCCGTGTTGACTCGGTAGCTATGCTAATGTCTGTTAGCAAGCAGATGTCGGCAGATAGACCTCACGTCTGACATATATCATTTTTAAACAGTAAATCATCCAAAACTCTCATTAATAGACTCTCCCCAAATAAAAACAAACAACAGCTCGTACCTGATAGGCAGTAAGATGGTCGCTGCAGACATAGGACTCTCAGTAGGAACCCATCGGTCACAAGATCTCTGTACTTCCATTCTAGGCAAAGTTTCTCATCTTTTGGGAATTTGTGAAGGCTCACTTGTTCACTGCTGATATTAGAACACCCAAATGCGCGACAACGTGACAGCATTTTTCAAGTTACACCAAAAAAAAAAAGAGTCGATCTTTCACCAAACAAAGGGGCAAGCCAGGCTCCGCCTTATGCCCAGTGCCCACGTGTACGTCACATGAAGATTTGCATAAATTCACGGGGCGTGTCCCAGATAATTCATGGTAAAAAATTACCATAAATTGGAATGAAATTTTAATATATTTATAATTTATTATGCAAAAACGACCAGAGCTCAATGATATAAGATATATATGTTCTGACAAATATTCAAATTTACAAAATCATGTCACAATCCCTTTAACACCCCTCTCAAACCATCTGTGTTCTCGGTCCAAAATTTGCACATTTTCATCCTCAAATGAGTGTCCCTTGTCCGTGAGGTGAAGGTGAACAGCTGAGTTTTGTCCAGAGGTGGTGGCTCTCCTGTGTTGGGACATTCGTTTGTGAAGAGGCTGCTTCGTTTCTCCAATGTAACGGTCTGAGCAGACCTCGCTGCACTGGACTGCATACACCACACCACTCTGTTTGTGTGTGGGGGTTCTGTCCTTCGGGTGGACCAGCCTCTGTCTGAGAGTTCTGCTGGGTTTGAAATGTACTGGGATGTTGTGTTTGTTGAAAATCCTTCTGAAATTCTCTGAGACTCCAGCAACATAAGGAATGACAATGTTTTTCCGTCTGTTAGCATTTTTCTGTTGATTATTGTGTTTAGCAGATTTCCTTGCTGACTTGACAAAACAAGCACAGGGTAAGTTTCTCTCAAATGATTTCTCAAACTGGCTAGAAGCGTAAATACCATGTGTGGCATAAAATGCTTCAGCGAAGAGCAGAACTCGACTGCAGCCTTAAGTAGAGGTGGAACTCGTCAGGTGGATGACCGTCAGCTGTGGATGATTGGCGGCCATCTTGGGCTGCAGCAGGTGCCACTCTTACAGTACCCCCCCCCCTCAAGGGGCGCCTCCAGGAGCCCCGACGCGCTTCTCCGGGTGAGCCCTGAAGAAGGCGGTGATCAGACTGGGGTCCAGGATAAAAGAGCGAGGGATCCAAGACCGCTCCTCAGGACCATAACCCTCCCAGTCCACAAGATACTGGAAACCTCTCCCACGACGGCGCACATCCAGAATGGCACGAACGGTGAAGGCTGGATGGTTGTCGATGAGACGAGGAGGCGGCGGAAGGTCGGCAGGCGGACACAAAGGACTCACGGAAACGGGCTTGACCTGGGACACGTGAAACGTCGGATGAACCCTCATGGAAGCTGGCAGCCGAAGACGAACCGCAGCGGGGTTGATGACCCGGACGACAGGGAAAGGCCCGATGAAACGAGGTGCCAACTTTCTTGGGGTGTCCTTCAGGGCGATGTTCCTAGTGGAGAGCCAAACCCTCTGACCCACCTGATAGGAGGGCGCAGAAGATCGGTGGCGGTCCGCAAACCTCTTATTCTGGGCGGCCGTGCGGAGGAGTGCCGCCTTAGCCTGGCGCCAGATACGCCGACATCGTCTGAAATGGTGCTGCACTGACGGCACAGCTATGTCCGACTCCTGGCTGGGGAACAAAGGAGGCAAATATCCCAGCGACGCTTCAAAAGGAGTCATACCTGTGGCTGCAGACGTATGGGCGTTGTGAGCGTACTCCACCCAGACCAGATGTCGACTCCAGGCAGAGGGATTGCCCTCAACGAGACATCGAAGGGTGGCTTCAAGCTCCTGGTTGCACCGTTCAGCCTGACCGTTGGACTGCGGGTGGTAGCCGGAGGTGAGACTGGTCGACGCCCCCAAGGCACTACAAAAACTGCGCCACACCTGAGAGACGAACTGGGGACCCCTATCCGACACCACGTCGGAAGGGACACCGTGTATACGAAAAACGTGCTGTACAAGGAGATGAGCAGTCTCCATTGCAGAAGGCAACTTGGGAAGAGGTACAAAATGGGCTGCTTTAGAAAACCTGTCAATGATTGTGAGAATGGTGGTGTTACCCTCAGAAGGAGGCAGGCCGGTGACGAAATCAAGAGCGATGTGGGACCATGGGCGGCTGGGTGTGGGCAATGGCCGAAGAAGACCTGCAGGGGGTTGGGTACCGGTCTTGTTTCTGGCACATGTGGGACAAGCTGCAACAAAGTCTTTAACATCTTGGGATAAAGTGGGCCACCAGAAATGAGTCTTGGTTAATGATAACATACGTGTAATACCTGGGTGACAAGAGAGCTTGTTCGTATGCACCCATTCAAGTACTTTGGACCTCATGGCGGTGGGAACGAAGAGCGTGCCAGGAGGTCCTGTGCCAGGGTCTGGTTCCAAACGATGGGCATCACGAACCTCCTGGGCAATGGGCCAGGTGAGTGCTCCAATGATGCAAGCCGGGGGTAAGATGTTCTCTTCAACTTCTGGAGCATCTGGAGGAGAGAACTGACGAGACAAAGCATCGGGTTTAACATTTTTAGAACCCGGACGGAAAGTCAATGTGTAATTGAATCTGTTGAAAAACAGTGACCAGCGTGCCTGCCGAGGGTTTAGACGTTTAGCGTCTCTGAGGTAAGTGAGGTTCTTATGATCAGTCCATATAAGAAAAGGTTGCTCGGTGCCCTCAAGCCAGTGACGCCATTCCTCTAAGGCTAGTTTAACAGCGAGTAGTTCTCTGTTGCCCACGTCATAATTCCGTTCAGCTGGGGACAGACGGCGAGAGAAAAATGCACATGGGTGCACTCTGCTGTCCAAAGGTGATCTCTGTGATAAAACTGCTCCTACCCCAGTGTCTGAAGCGTCTACCTCAAGGATGAACTGACGAGTGCTGTCTGGATGACAGAGGATGGGAGTGGAAGAAAAAAGCTGTTTTAGCTTACCGAAAGCAGAGTTGGCTTCCGGGGTCCATCTGAAATTTCTGTTGATGGATGTTAGTTGTGATAGAGGCGCTGCGATGCGACTGTAGTCCTTGATAAAACGTCTGTAGAAGTTTGCAAAACCCAAGAACCGTTGCAGTTGTTTCCTGGTCTCAGGGACCGGCCACTCCACCACTGCCTTAGTCTTTTCCGGGTCTGCCCTGTAGTGTCCTTCTCCAAAAATAAAACCCAAAAATGCAACAGAAGAAGTGTGAAATGAACATTTTTCACCTTTTACGAAAAGTTGGTTCTCGTACAGTCTTTGGAGCACCGTCCGGACATGCGTGACATGTTCATTCTCATTCCTGGAATAAATGAGAATATCGTCCAAGTAAACAAACACAAAATCACCGATAAAGTCTCTCAAAACATCATTAACCAATCCGCTCATTCTCAATCAGTTCATCTGGACAATTTCTTTTTAGTAGAAACGTTTCACCCTCACTCCAGAGGGCTTCGTCAGTCAGAGCAGTCCAAAGCAAACTGAAGCTACCCCACCAAGTAAACAACTTAAGTGGACCAACCAGTTTGCTGTAGCCAAGATGGTTTCTGGGGGCTTGTCCCTCGTCGACTCCTCCCAGGCAGGCAGACATGTCCAAAGTGGTTCAAGACCAGAAAGTTCATTCTCAATAGTCCAGGTATCAAATCCGCTCATTCTCAATCAGTTCATCTGGACAATTTCTTTTTAGTAGAAACGTTTCACCCTCACTCCAGAGGGCTTCGTCAGTCAGAGCAGTCCAAAGCAAACTGAAGCTACCCCACCAAGTAAACAACTTAAGTGGACCAACCAGTTTGCTGTAGCCAAGATGGTTTCTGGGGGCTTGTCCCTCGTCGACTCCTCCCAGGCAGGCAGACATGTCCAAAGTGGTTCAAGACCAGAAAGTTCATTCTCAATAGTCCAGGTATCAAATCCGCTCATTCTCAATCAGTTCATCTGGACAATTTCTTTTTAGTAGAAACGTTTCACCCTCACTCCAGAGGGCTTCGTCAGTCAGAGCAGTCCAAAGCAAACTGAAGCTACCCCACCAAGTAAACAACTTAAGTGGACCAACCAGTTTGCTGTAGCCAAGATGGTTTCTGGGGGCTTGTCCCTCGTCGACTCCTCCCAGGCAGGCAGACATGTCCAAAGTGGTTCAAGACCAGAAAGTTCATTCTCAATAGTCCAGGTATCAAATCCGCTCATTCTCAATCAGTTCATCTGGACAATTTCTTTTTAGTAGAAACGTTTCACCCTCACTCCAGAGGGCTTCGTCAGTCAGAGCAGTCCAAAGCAAACTGAAGCTACCCCACCAAGTAAACAACTTAAGTGGACCAACCAGTTTGCTGTAGCCAAGATGGTTTCTGGGGGCTTGTCCCTCGTCGACTCCTCCCAGGCAGGCAGACATGTCCAAAGTGGTTCAAGACCAGAAAGTTCATTCTCAATAGTCCAGGTATCAAATCCGCTCATTCTCAATCAGTTCATCTGGACAATTTCTTTTTAGTAGAAACGTTTCTGGTCTTGAACCACTTTGGACATGTCTGCCTGCCTGGGAGGAGTCGACGAGGGACAAGCCCCCAGAAACCATCTTGGCTACAGCAAACTGGTTGGTCCACTTAAGTTGTTTACTTGGTGGGGTAGCTTCAGTTTGCTTTGGACTGCTCTGACTGACGAAGCCCTCTGGAGTGAGGGTGAAACGTTTCTACTAAAAAGAAATTGTCCAGATGAACTGATTGAGAATGAGCGGATTTGATACCTGGACTATTGAGAATGAACTTTCTGGTCTTGAACCACTTTGGACATGTCTGCCTGCCTGGGAGGAGTCGACGAGGGACAAGCCCCCAGAAACCATCTTGGCTACAGCAAACTGGTTGGTCCACTTAAGTTGTTTACTTGGTGGGGTAGCTTCAGTTTGCTTTGGACTGCTCTGACTGACGAAGCCCTCTGGAGTGAGGGTGAAACGTTTCTACTAAAAAGAAATTGTCCAGATGAACTGATTGAGAATGAGCGGATTTGATACCTGGACTATTGAGAATGAACTTTCTGGTCTTGAACCACTTTGGACATGTCTGCCTGCCTGGGAGGAGTCGACGAGGGACAAGCCCCCAGAAACCATCTTGGCTACAGCAAACTGGTTGGTCCACTTAAGTTGTTTACTTGGTGGGGTAGCTTCAGTTTGCTTTGGACTGCTCTGACTGACGAAGCCCTCTGGAGTGAGGGTGAAACGTTTCTACTAAAAAGAAATTGTCCAGATGAACTGATTGAGAATGAGCGGATTTGATACCTGGACTATTGAGAATGAACTTTCTGGTCTTGAACCACTTTGGACATGTCTGCCTGCCTGGGAGGAGTCGACGAGGGACAAGCCCCCAGAAACCATCTTGGCTACAGCAAACTGGTTGGTCCACTTAAGTTGTTTACTTGGTGGGGTAGCTTCAGTTTGCTTTGGACTGCTCTGACTGACGAAGCCCTCTGGAGTGAGGGTGAAACGTTTCTACTAAAAAGAAATTGTCCAGATGAACTGATTGAGAATGAGCGGATTTGATACCTGGACTATTGAGAATGAACTTTCTGATCATTAACCAATGCTTGAAATACTGCAGGGGCATTAGTGAGGCCAAAAGGCATGACAAGATACTCAAAATGTCCCAGGGGCGTCTTAAAAGCTGTCTTCCATTCATCACCCTCTCTGATACGGACAAGGTGATAAGCGTTACGTAGGTCCAATTTGGAGAAGATTGTGGCTGGTTGCAATTGCTCATGGACTGAGTCAAGTAGTGGTAAGGGATATTTGTTCTTTACGGTAATACTGTTCAAACCCCGATAGTCAATACAAGGGCGTAGAGTCTTGTCTTTCTTAGCAACAAAAAAAAACCCTGCCCCTAGTGGAGAAGTAGATGGACGGATGATACCTGAATCCAAAGACTCCTCGATGTAGGCTTTCATGGATCCACGTTCAGGACCCGAGAGGTGATACAAACGGCTAGATGGCAGAGGAGCTCCAGGAAGAAGGTCGATGGCACAGTCATAGGGACGATGGGGAGGAAGAGAGAGAGCCTTCATCTTACTTAACACTGGGGACAGATCATGATACTCAGGTGGAATGTTGGATAGATCAACGTTCTCAGCTTCTTGTTTACTGGTTAAAGGGTTGGAGATGCCTGAGCGAAGGCAATTCTTCAAACACTTGTCACTCCATCTTTCTATCCGACCAAGCTCCCAATTGATGTGGGGATTATGGTTCTGCAACCAGGGAAACCCTAATATCATTTGAGTGGTGGGTGAATCAAACACAAAGAAACTAACAGATTCATGGTGATTACCAGAGGTGATTAAATGCAAGTCTTTGGTTTTGAAGCGAATCTGTGCCAAAGTCTCCCCAGTTACTCCAGTAACAGAAACTGGGTCAATGTCCAGAACGGGGAGAGCAAATTCCTTAACTAAATCATGACTGATTAAATTTTGTTCAGCACCAGAGTCAATCAATGCTGACACAGGAAAACGATTTTGTTCGAACTGAATGACAGTGGGTAAAGTTAATCTACGCATGGAAGTAACAGATGAAGTGCCCACCAATAACTTCCGTTCTATTGGCGGGCGTTTACGTTTCCCAAAAGTGGGCATGAAGCAACATAATGTCCCTCCTTTCCACAATACATGCATAAGTTGGAATTCATACGTCTCATTCTTTCACTTTCTGTCAATTTAGTCCTACCAATCTGCATGGGTTCAGGTTCAGGTAATGCTAACTGAGTTCCAGTAGATGGCGGTAGCGAGCTTCGGAACTTGGCACCAAATTTATATTCCCCACCTGATGACGTGGAGAAACCGGAAGTGTTGGGTCTCTGGTAGTTGTAGTCCCGTTCTCGGCGACGTTCCCGGAAGCGTTCGTCAATGGAGATCGCCAAATTTATTAGTGCGTCGAAACTAGGAGGTTCATCTCTTGCTGCAATCTGGTCCTTAACATAATCCGAGAGAGAGTTCAGAAATGTACCTTGAAGCGCCCTGTCGTTCCACTCCGTTTGAGCCGCGAGAATGCGGAAGTCCAGAGCGTGTTCGGAGACGGGTCGTCTGCCCTGATGTAATCCCAACAAACGCTTCTCTGCATTGGGTTGTTGCAACGGCCGGTCGAAAATCCTGCGGAACTCGTTCAGAAACTGGTCGAACGACACAAAGTCCAAATCATGGTTGTGGAGGTAAGAAGATGCCCACTGGAGGGCTTTACCTGAAAGCTGACTGTTCAGATAAGTTATTTTAGCGATGTCCGTGGAATAAAGTTGAGGAGCTCCTTTGAAGGCGAGTTTGCACTGTAGGAGGAAGCCTTCACATAACGTTGGGTCTCCTGAGAAGAGTTCAGACGGTTTAACCAGTAACTGTTGAGGAGAATGAGAGTTATTGCTTGAACTGGGCGAGTTTGAGTCTGGGGTGGCAGCAGGAGCTGTGGGAGGACAAATAGCAAGTTTCTTCTGTATAGTGTTAACCATACCTCCGAGTACTAGCATGTCATTTTGGGTCTTATGTTGTTGACTTAATATTTGTTTTAGCATCTCCTCTACTGAAGTCTGGCTTGTGGCCTGCGAGGAGGAAGCTTGTGCGTTCATGGTCTCGTTTTGGGTTTGTTTTAGGCTGAAGCATTAACTGTTATGATTTCACAAGGGTAACCCAATTGGTAACGAGACCCAGAACGACACAAGACGAAAAGTGCAAAAGTAACAGTGTTTATTTATTTACAGTGGGAATTTCTATTTACAAATGTACAAGGGTCCTCTGGATTTCCTGGAAGATGAAAAAAGGACAGTCAGATGAGTTTGATCAGAAAATCCTTCCAGGGTAATTGCTTTTGTTTGTTTATTGTTTCCTTACGGATGAAAAGAGGAGGATGATTCCAGAGTGTCCTAAAGTCCTTGAGATGGAGTCCCAGAGGGCGAGCGAGGCAGGCAAGTGGCTGGAGGGCAAAGCACGAACGAGCAGAGAGCTGGAACCAGGAGAATCCGAGGGCTGAGAACACAACAAGCACAGGGTAAGTTTCTCTCAAATGTATTCACAAACTGGCTAGAAGCATAAATACCATGTGTGGCATAAAATGCTTCAGCGAAGAGCAGAACTCGACTGCAGCCTTAAGTAGAGGTGGAACTCATCAGGGTGGATGACCGTCAGCTGTGGATGATTGGCGGCCATCTTGGGCTGCAGCAGGTGCCACTCTTACATAAATGAAATGAAAAAAGTAATGTGACAATTTATTACAGTGACTTTAGGGGTGCAATTGACTTATATTTTTTAAATTTTTATTTAGTTTTATTTGTAACACAACATGCCATTTTATTAAACAATGGTGACACTCAACTGCACATATAAAAATAAGAATATTAACTTTACCCAATGAACAGGTGACATTTTAATAACCACCAACAATGAATTTAGGAGGGGCTTTTTAGTTTTCTGATTTAGTGATAGACTCAGAACAGCATCACTGATTTTTCTTTCCAGACAATGTGTGTTACCTGGGGCCTCATGTACAAAGACTTGCGTGGATTTCTTACTGAAACGTGACGTACGGTCAAATCCAGAAAACGGCGTACGCACAAAAAAATCCAGATGTATCAAACCGTGCGTACGCCTGAATCCACGCACATTCCTTTTGTACATCACAATTAACGTGGAACTGAGCGCACGTGAGACACCTCCCCTGACACGCCTTCATTTACATATGTTAAACAGATGCAAATTACTTCCTGCATGTGTGAAGGACATGTTTGTTTGATCCCTGCGCGATCAGAAATAATTTCTAGATTCAGGAAAATAATGAATTTAATATAATATGAGTGAGGAAAAAAATCCTAAGTAAGAATAGTAATAAAATGTGTTTATCACGCAAAGAACGAGTGATTGTGTGTCGGTATTTGTGTGTGCGCGCACCCTGCTTTGGTGCGCAACCGGCTCATCCATCCATCCTGAGTGAAAATATTAACTTTGCGCACGAGTTTATTACCATAATTACTGTAAACACAGAGGAACTTAGATGTTTGGTAGAACATAGATCTTTGTTTATTTAAGAAACGAGTCTGTGCGTCTCAGTGGAGAGTTTTCATGACATGACGTGATGTTGAGTCTCCAAACGCTGCGCGCGCCGCAGCCTTGTGCGCAGTCTGCCTGTGAAGCCTTTACTCTCCTACAAGTTATATATGGTGTACTTTCACGTGTCATTTTGGAGAAATCTACAATAAACGCAGATTATGAAACACCTCCACTGCCGGCGAGGGTGCGCGCGCGCTCCAAAGCGCGACCATAACTCAGCCTTTGGAATCATATGGATGAGACCATTCCATTGGATATGATCCGGCTTTGTGTGGACTGGACAGCCCCGATCGTTCTGCCAGCTCCCTCTGGAAAGCTCCTGTGGAACCCCAGTTTGATCGCTGCTTCTGTATGCACGCGTGATGCACGGCTCCTGTGTTGCGCTCCAGAGCGCAGCAGTGCCAAACTGAAAAAGGATTATTCCTGAAAACGGCTGATAAGCCATATCCTAGATCAGAAAATTATATCTGTTTATAAATAAATGCTCTGCGTGTTACACTATTTATTACATCCTCCAGTAAGGCTGAATCCGTTCCTGTTAAATGTATTTTTTGCACAACTTTGCGCGTCCTTTATTTAACTGCGTCCATGTGGATGTAATAATTGTTAATCATGTGTGTTTGGTGGGAATATTAATTATTTTCACATCATGAACAGCTTCTCAGAATCACCTGTAAGTGTTGCCAAAGGCACCAAAACCACAGAAACGTGCGTACGCCAGCCTTGGAGTTGGCGTGGAGCTGCGCACATTTCCACGTTCAGTTCTGTTTTGATACATATGGAGTTTTGCGTGGAAAATGGCGTATGCAAGGTTTTTGTGCGTGCGCACCGTTGATACATGAGGCCCCTGGGCTCTTTCTCATCCATAGCATACGGAAAAATGTGCTCTTTAATGACTTTTGACTTTAGGAAAAAAAACATTTATTAACATATCCCAATATAATTAGGACATACACAAAAAAGATGGCTAGTCAAAAAATACAAATCAAAAGAGGCGTTCAATACAGAGCAAAGACATTGACATTGTTTTCTCACTTTGAAACAGAACATATGTGGTTTAATGTAGAGACTTGTTGACATTAGAAATGTTTTTGTGATGCTCTCATTTTGTTTAGATTTGTTTTTCTTTTATTGGCTTGCTTTTATTGGCCTAAAGATGCATCATGTGACTTTAATTTACTGCACCTGTGCAGCTTTGATTAATAAAAGGTGTGTGCTCCTGCAAACAACACTCTGGGAGAGTGAGGTGAAGCAACATGAAACCAAACTATGTTCAAGCGTCACATTTAATGCTGAGCCAGAAGTGAACTCTGTTAACAGGACTTACTGCTGCTGTTGCTTCATCCACACCGTGGTGAAGTTAGTTTACGACTCGGTCATGTTTACGTTTATCTCTGTGGTTCTCCCGTATCGTGTCGTCACTTTTCAAAGCTGCAATGTCGCACAGTTTTTATTTTTATGAAGCGTGGAGCTC
>JBBPBX010052156.1:0-24315 GCA_038048925.1 Garcialebias charrua
TCACCCAAAATTATAATTTTCTCCAGCTTGATGATAGTAGACAGCAGCTCAGTAAATTCAGATAAAAACTCTCCGGCCGCGCCGGGAGGCCTGTACACCAAAATACAATAAAACAATTTAAAAGAGCCAACTTTAATTATCTGAAGTTCAAAAGTAGAAAAAGGTGATGGTTTTACCAGTCTGCAGGGGAAAGTGTCTTTAAACATGGTCGCTAGTCCACCTCCTCTGCGCCCTTCTCTGGGAGTTGCAAGCACCGAACAGTTTCCTGGACAGAGCTCCCGCAGGTGAACAAAATCCAAACTTTGTTGCCATGTTTCAGTTAAAAACATGAAATGGAGCGATTCCTTAGTAAACAGTTCGTTCACAGCAAATTATTTGTTACTGATGGAGCGAACGTTGAGGAGGGCCATGCGCAAACATGAGGGATTATCCACTCTCGCATCCAAATCCAGCGGCACACAGATTAAGTTGCTCTTGTCAGCGAAGCGATTATGGCGAAAAAACCTCCTTTGGAGAACAGGTAGAACTCCATTCATGCAAGGTGAGTCAAATATCGATGATGGGTCATTGCAGCTGTAGAGCTGTCATCGGGCCGGAAATCCACGGCCCTACCCTACCCGAGCCCTTAGTTTAATTACCCAAGCCCGAGGGAGCCCGCTGATTTCCTAGAAATCACCGCCCGACCCGACCCTACCCGATTAAAAAAAAAAAAAAAAAAAAAAAAAACACTACGTTTATTTATTAAGCTTTTACTGCGTTCTCCCACTCAGCAAAAGAACTTGATGTTGTTCTTCTGTGTTTTGATGGAGGAGGTGTGAGCGCGCTGCTCGCAGTGACTTTTGAAGCTTCAGGAATGTCAGGAATGCGGCAACTTGTTCCGCCGCAGATGAGAGCAGTGTGCGGACGTGAGCGTGCACCTGACGCACGTCAGCTGGTGACATAATTTTGAGCTTGTTAAAGTTAGGCCACAGAAATAATGCAACTCTGTGCAAGTCGTGGATAATAATTTTGCGCTCCAGCACTTCTGCATGTCTGCGGCGCAGAAACACCTGCTGCGGAGAGTCTGTGTGTGAGGACTGGCAGTGTTGCTTCAGTTTCTCATTCCAGACAGAGACAAACCAGGTTGGTGGGATATTTGTCACCCTCCAGTTCTCTCTGTGCACGGTAAAATGGTTCGAGAAATGTCACTAAAAAGTCCAGCATGTCGGGGGAGACGCTGTCCAGGCGCGCGCTGCGCGCCTGCTCTCTGGCTGAGTTGCGCAATTTAGTGGCTGCTGCGCTGCGGTTTTCACCATCTAAATTCACTCTATTAATTATTTCCTCATCAGTAAACTTACTGCCTTATATTCTTTACAAGCAGATTAAAACAATTTTATATTGTGTGCATTTTTATTTAGTTTTGTTTGTGCTGTATGATTAAAAAAAAAACATCAAAGCCCGAGCCCGACCCGGCCCGCCAATCAAACGCAAAAATATGGCCCGAGCCCTACCCGAAGTCGGGTAGGGCTCGGGTAGGGTCGGGCTCGGGCGAAGAAACGACACCTCTAATTGCAGGACCCGACAAATTCAGCTCCCCGCGACGTGTCCGACGCCCAGCTGGATTGCATAATCCGCAGACATCGTGATGAAACCCATTCACCAGTCACAGATCTGTGCGATCTTCTTAAATGAGCCTTGACTCCAGCTCTAGATCCCCTCTTACGTTTCTTGCTTCTGGCGTATTGCAGCAAGCACTCAGGTGAACAGCAAACAAACGGAGGTGGACCACTCCCTCTGGAACTGCTCCAGCTGTTACAACAGCGCAGCGACTCCTTGATCGCCAGCAGCGCATCTCGGTCGTAAACACGAACAGCAAATGTGACACAGTTACTAATAAAAACTAAATAGACTAAAAATAAAAGCAAAAGATGGCTAAAACTGATAAATCGGGTAGCACTGGCGAAGCCACACAAAGGCGCCATCTTGCCACACAGGTGCTGTCACACAGGTGCTGTCACACAGGTGCTGTCACACAGGTAAATGTATTGTGTATTATGCAACCTGAATATTTATCTGAGCCGTCATTCATTTTAACCTCCAGTGTACTGTAGGAAAAATGCGTTGTTCAAAATGGTATGTCCGAATAAACTGGAATCAGCTGGATTTCTTCTTTTGAACTTTATTTTCAATCTTCTGACTCCAATCAGGTTCATCCAGCACTCAGCAGCACAGGCCTCAGTAAGATCTTGGGCTGAATCAAAGCTGCTCTGAGCAGAGACTCTGCCAAACACTGACAACTTCTTTCTACTATAATAATGAATTGACCTTATAATGTACATCTCTTCCTGGTTACACCCGTGGAGGTGTTACCCTTTATGTGTAGTGTGTGAATGTCTGTAAGTGCAAAGTGCTTTGTGGTCCGGAGGGACTTGATAAAGCTCTGTATAAGTTCAGTCCATTTACCATTTTACAGCAGACGTCAGAACGTAAATCATTTTGTTTAGGTTAAAGAAAGAACACATGATAAGACACACACCAACTCTGTCTGTTTTAACCTTAGGCTGAAATGATCAGAAAGTATAAGATACAATACTGAATCTAATTTTCAATTAATTACAAAATTTCCTTTAGTACACTGTTTATTGTCAAACTGTTTTATTTCACTCATGGAGCAGATAAAAATAATGCAGCATATGTGTGTTTGTTGAAGCCATCGTATTGAACATGTGAAAATATCTTCACTCCAAAAGATTGCTTTTGCTATAAGCAGCAGTGACCCTGACATATAATTTTTGGATATTTTTGACTACTCCCAATTGAATGCAAATAAGACTGGAAGAATTCAGTTCTGCTTTATATATGTATACATTTGTAAATAAATTTACTATAACGAAAAAGCTGGTGTGTTTGAGTATTCAATGCTTATGTGAATATATTCAGTAAACTATCAGTGAACAGCAAGTATGTAATGCAGAGCATCACCTTTTCTGGTTGTCCTCCATTTCAAATTAAAATACAAATATTTCTTAGTGAATGTGATCATATGGAAGACATGCTGCCAGTACACATCTACAATGAGGAATTTTTCAACCAAAAATTTGTAGTGGCATGGCAGTTTTAATTTTGACACAGAAGAATGATTTACAATCTTTACAAAGTTGCTATGACTTTTTAAACCTGAAATAAAAACATAAATGTACAACAAAACATAAGAGACAATTTATTTGAGACCATTTTATTTTAAATGTTGTATTCCAACAAAATTGTTTTCCTTTAGCATGTCGGCAAAAATTTGTAACAAGCCATTTACAAAACTGAACTATAAATTTATTCGAATTGAAAGTACAAGACTCCATGTGTGATCTTTTATAACAGCGGTACATTGATTTTACATTTATGCCTACACTTTTTCTTACCATCTTGGATTTCCACATTCAGCTTGTGATTTGTTTTTTTTTTGATTAAAAACAAGCTTCCTTCTATAATTTAGTGTGTGTGTATTTTATATGTATATACACGCACACGACAATATTTATATGAAATACTCTGATATCTACTTGTCATATTGACTGCTCTGACAAGATGTCATTATACTGTACTTGTACCTCTGTTACATACTTCTGAAAGTGGGCATATTGCCTTCATTTATATAGCCTACATCAATGGTTAAAACATAGTAACTCTGAATGTATACAAATAAAAATATAACTGCTATGGAAAATATCCTATAATTTCAATTTTTTACTTATGTGTGGAAATGATGCTATGCGAAGGAAAAGTAAGTAGAGTAGGTCAACAGATGGGAAATTGTAAATGTATACAATGTTTAAACACATTCAGTTAAGTCAAAGTCAAGGTCAACTTTATTGTCAGAACTGCAATATGTACAGGACATACACAGTATTGAAATTGCATTTCTCTCTCAGTCCCTCAGTGCAACAGTAACCATTTAAACACTAAACACTAAACAATTAATAGACAAGCATAAAATGAAATAACAAAAGTCTAGAACTGTCCTGAGTTTTTTTGCATAGTAGTTTTTCATAGTAGTATAAAAGTATAAAAAGTTTCACCAACACCAAAACACCAACATTTAATAAACATAATCATAATATGAAATAGAGTGTAATACTGTCCTGAGTTTTTTCATAGTACTTTCTCATAGTAGTATAAAAGTATAAAAAGTTTCACCAACACCAAAACACCAACATTTAATAAACATAATCATAATATGAAATAGAGTGTAATACTGTCCTGAGTTTTTTCATAGTACTTTCTCATAGTAGTATAGAAGTCTAAAAAGTTTCACCAACACCAAAAACATCAACATTTAATAAACATAATCATAATGAAATGCAGTGTAATACTGTCCCGAAGTATAAAGTATAAAAAGTATTTCTAAAAAACAAATGAAGGTTCTGGCATTTGACACTTGTAAAGAGTGACAAAGCAGCATATGGAGTTAATGTACACAGTATATGTATGAGGTAGTTGATATTTGTATAGCGACAAAGTGGCATTATACAATAAGGCTAATAAAAAGAATATATACTGTATATCAGCAGTAGTGTAGATATAAAGTCTAGATGTAAACAGTAGTAATAAATGTAAACAGTAGTATTAAATGTCAACAGTGAATGTAAACAGTAGTATGACTATAGGCAGTAATGTAATACAACCATTAGTGCAAATATAAGAATTAGTGCAAACTGAATGAGCACATGACCGTGAGTTGAGTGATTGACCCGTATTGATGACACAGAGTCCAGTGTTAAAAACTTTGTGTTGAGTGGTAATGTGTGAAAGTTTTTTTGTGATTAAGGCAGTACAAGTGGGAGGAAGGGCAGAGCAGGCAGAGTGTTAAGCATCCTGACTGCCTGATGAACAGAGCTGTCTCAGTCTGCTGGTTCGAGCCTGGACCGAACCAAAGACATTTCATAACTGACAGTCCAGGCAGTGGCCAGCTTTACCGTCAGAGTAGTAGCGGAGGTACCCCCCTCGTCTTCCATTTCCTGTGTAGCCCACACAGTCTTTGTACACTCTCTTGCAGGAAGAACATGTTATCACAGCAAAGGGTTTTCTGTGTTCTGCCCTGAAAGATGCTGAGAATTTACTCCAGTTGACCTCCCCTGTAAATGATAATTTTAATGTAGGTAAAATGTAATTTCATGTTTTAAGCGAAAACAAGTAAAAACATCATTACCATCCAGCCATGCAAAGTGGGCATTCTTCCTGAAAACTGGATCAGACACAATAGATTTAAACCGCTTGCAGGTCAATGCCAAAGTGAGGTAAGCAACATCTCCCTCTGTTAGGACCACCTCTTGGAGCACAGCCTCAAGTACATGCGAAGGCATCTGAAAAACACCCCAATTGTGCATTGTAAGAACATCAAAGAATGAACAACTACTGTATATGTATAAGAATTCATCTTACCTGTAAAATTGGTGGCATTTGTTGCACCTGCAAAGTGAAGACCACAAAAAAACACACACACACACACACACCTGAAATTCACAAGTACAAGTGACAATTCTTAATTATGGATGGTGTGGCCAACCTCAAGATCTGGCTCTGGCTGGGTTGTTCGTGCATAGGTGTGGTCATCAGCACAATGACTCTGGCAAAATACATATTTATACATGGTTTCTTAAAACCTAAAATAAAGACCAGTACCTAATTGATTCAATCCTTGATTGTTGGATCATGATTTTCTTTCAAACACAAACCTAGTGCAACTGTGCATGGCAAATACACTTACTAACAATTAGATTATTCAAAACTATATCTTACCTTACATTTTCTCCTGGCTTCAACCATTTCATCATCTCTCTTCCTCTTTCTCTCTCTTCGTAGCCGTTCCCTAGATATTTCAAAATCACAAATGAAGTCTTTACAGAAATACTACCATCCATGTAATGCCACATAAAGAGGCCTATTATTGTCCTTACTTCACAGGGAAGTTTGTCAAGATAAGTATGCACCACCACCTCCGTATAGTCATCATATCCATCTGCAGATATTACAGGTCAAAGTTTTGTGACATAACATCAAACCATGAAGCACTCAATCCTGTGTGTGCCCTTACCTCAGTGAAATCAAAAGGTGCTCCCATCACAAAGTACAGTGCATACTGTTAAGAAAAATGTGATTACTTGTATACAACCCACAAAACAATACGGATATGCTGAGTGGAAGCAACTTACCATCACTACAAACATTCCACAGTTGTTGGACAGTCCTTGTTTCGGCAATCCCTGTGGAATTTAAATGAAAAACTGTTTATTACTATAACCAACAAGAAAATACCCATAACTATCAATTCATGTACCTCAAGGACAAATGCTTATTTTCCCTAACATCCCTGCCCCTACAAACATCTCACCTTGACATCATTGGTATTTCACTAACTTCAGAAATGTAACAAATAAAGTATTAGAAATTTTTGTACATTTTCATTTCAGATTACTTGAACATTTTCTATAACAGTATAAGCATCACTACAGATCTGAAAGCTAAATACTTACCAGGCATGCTGAAAACACCTTTCTTATGGAGGTCCATGACTACTACTGCTGGATGATAACCACATGAAACACATGCGTAAAGGTAGTCATGATCAGTCAGACCCTCAAATGATAGATATGCGTGCAGGACCCGCTCCTTGTTAGGAAAGCTCTCCCGTTCGGTGTATTCTATCATTTCAATGATACGGCTTACAGCAGTGTGAGTCTACAGAAATAATAGGAGCAAAATTGCACAATCACAGTTAGACATTAAAAAACACCAAACATGAAAAATTCTAAACTTTGCATTTGTTATAATTTTATAAACATGAACTTTAAATTTTACACAACAAATTAAAAACAAGAACTAACCTGCAGTGCATTTCTCAGTGAAAGGCACAAATGTACTGACAGTAGCATATGATCATCAAAATTGTGGATGCCATCTTGCCAGTCTTGATATCGATACACCATGTTACAGTTAGGACAGGTCTTCCTGTATGTTGATATGCCTAAAAGGGAATAAAAATAAATAATAATCTAATAAACACCTAAAGTTGATACAATGCAAGTCACAATTATTAATTTTACTTGTAATCACACCATAACTTCCAAACCTGTAACTATACCAGATGAAGTCAATATCTTTGCTGTTGCAGATACCAGCTGTGGATCACTTAGAGTGGTGTGTTGTTCACATTCTGTGCATTCCGTCTCAGATGGAATGAGATGTGTGGGGAACCCATTGAGAGACTTGGCATCTCTGCTGCTGATGATAAGTGTTTCAGGAAGATCAGCGGGTATTTTCTTGTGTGACATCAAATACTTGATCATCCTCTCAGTTGCTGGATCAGTGATTGATGCACTTTCCTCATCACAGTTCAAAGGAGCAGCACCACACATAACATCCTCCTCTGGGGCCTCATGTATCAACCGTGCGTGCGCACAAAAACATTGCGCACGTCACTTTCCACGCAAAACCCCGTATGTATCAAAACTGAAATGAACGTGAATATCTGCGCATCCACGTACATTTCCACGCCAGCTCCCCTGCTTGCGTACGCACGTTTCTGTGGTTCTTGTTCCTTTGGCGACACTTACAGGTGATTCAGAGAAACTGAAGCCCCACAGTCTGTGGTTGACTTTAAGAGCGGCTTGAAGACCTTTCTTTTTAACCGAGCATACTCTTCCTCCTCATGATTCTACTTTTGATCTTAGTTGATACTGTTGTTGATTTTAACTGTTTTATTATTTGTTTTATCGACATTTAATTCTGTTGCACTTTGTAGCACTTTGAGATTTCCATTAATGAAAGGTGCGTTATAAATTGAATTCATTATTATTATTATTATTATTATTATTATTATTATTATTATTATTACTATTAACTGTTCATGATGTGAAAATGATTAATATTCCCACCAAACACACGATTAACAAGTACATCCACATGGACGCGCAAAGTTGTGCAAAAAATAAATGTAACAGGAACGGATACATTCAGCCTTACTGGAGGATATAGATAGTGTAACACGCAGAGCATTTATTTATAAACAGATATAATTCTCTGATCTAGGATATGGCTTATCAGCCGTTTTCAGAAATAATCATTTTTCAGTTTGGCACTGCTGCGCACTGGCGCAACACAGGGGCCGCGCATCACGCGTGCACGTGCAGAAACTGGGGTTCCACAGGAGCTTAGAGGGAGCTGGCAGGTCGATCAGGGCTGTGCCAGTCCAGTCCACACAAAGCCGATTCATGTCCAATGGAATGGTCTCATCCATATGATCCCAAAGGCTGAGTTATGGTCGCGCTTTGAGCGCGCGTGCACCCTCGCCACGGCAGTGGAGGTGTGTCATTATCTGTGTTTATTGTAGATGTCTCCAAAATGACACGTGAAAGTACACCATTTATAACTTGTATGGGAGTAAAAGCTTCACAGACAAACAGATTGCGCACAAGGCTGCAGCGCGCGCTTTGGAGACTCCAACATCACGTCATGTCATGAAAAGTCTCCACTGAGACGCAGAGACTCGTTTCTTCATATCATCTATTAAATAAACGAAGATCTATGTTCTAGCAAACATCCAAGTAAGTTCCTCTGTGTTTACAGTAATTATGGTAATTAACTCGTGCGCAAAGTTAATATTTTCACTCAGAATGAATGAATGAGCCGGTGGCGCACCTGACAGCAGCGTGCGCGCAGGCACACAATCACTCGTTCTTTGCGTGATGAACACAGTTTATTACTATTCTTACTCGGGATGTTTGTCCTCACTCATATTATATTACATCCATTGTTTTCCTGAATCTAGAAATGATTTCTGATCGCGCAGGGATCAAACAAACATGTCCTTCACACATGCAGGAAGTAATTTGCATCTGTTTAACATATGTAAATGAAGGCGTGTCAGGGGAGGTGTCTGACGTGCGCTCAGTTCCACGTTCATTGTGATGTACAAAAGGAATGTGCGTGGATTCAGGTGTACGCACAGCTTGATAAATCTGGATTTTTCTGTGCGTAGACACTTTTCTGGATTTGACCGTACGTCACTTTTCAGTAAGAAATCCACGCAAGTCTTTGATACATGAGGCCCCTGGACTTTTTGCAGTTTTAAACATGTCTGGCATTTTCTCAAACAGATGCCATTTTGTTGTAGCCTTGTGTGTACAGGACTTCTTCCCATCTGTGCAGGGACAATGCCAGGTGTTTTTCTTGTTGTCATGGGTAATGATCACCCTACCAAGTCTACTAAAAAATGACGTTTTAGGTTCAAAAACAGAGACGTGAAATGTAGTTTCTGTTCCACAGACACTAAGAAGAACTGACAATGGTGTACTGTTTGCAATGGCTTCCTGTTGTTTCTTTAAAAGGTCTTCCTTTCGCTGCGTGCTGAACCACAAGTTCTCAACCAGTATATCAAGAGTAGATTCAGACAGATATTCTTCAAAGTCTGTGGCACGGGGGCAAAAATATAGTGACTGGATATGTTCACACTCAAAAGGCAGAATCCCACTCCGCTGGGCGAACTGAGCATTAACAGTACACTTGTCAAGCTCACATTCTGATCTGTGAAATTGTGACCAGGTATTTTTTATAACATGAATAGGGTTTGATGGACCGTAAAATGATTTCTCAACAGCAAAGACACCTTTTTTGGGATCCACACATTGACTCCTTAAATGATGATTCTGTGAAATCTGCACCAAATTATTCTGGTGCTTCCTTTTTAAATGAACTCGAAGATTTCTTTTTTTCAAGGGCAAGCTGCACATTTCACATGTAATAATGTCTTTTGACTTTAAGTGTGCCTTTGAAAATGGAACAGGTAGCGGTGCAGTTGTGGCCGCCTGGATGTTGGTTGAAGCTGGCTGAACAGGTAGCGGTGCTGTTGTGGCCGCCTGGATGTTGGTTGAAGCTGGCTGAACAGGTAGCGGTGCTGTTGTGGCCGCCTGGATGTTGGTTGAAGCTGGCTGAACAGGTAGCTGTGCTGTTGCACAGCTGGACAGGGATCTTAAAGTCATCGTGTGGTTTACTAAATGATTTACAAACCGCTCCCGTTTCTCATGTGTTGACAAACAGTATGGGCAATGAAAGTGAGATGGGCCGTGACAAGGTAAACCACATCTGAAGATGTAGAATTCTGCAAACCAAATCAAATCAATAACGTTAACAATAGTAAATACATAATTTGTACACATATTTATGCCAGAAACAGTCAGAGGTGTCAAGTAACCAAGTACAAATACTTTGTTACTTTACTTGAGTAGAAATTTTGGGTATTTCTACTTAAGTGGAGTAATTATTTTTCAGCCTACTTTTTACTTCTACTCCTTACATTTTAATTCAATTATGTGTACTTCCTACTTACTCCTTACTTTTTAAAAATGAAAAAAGTATTTTATTTCGATTTAACTTTGGTGGTTTAGAATTCACATTAGTTAGGACTGCATACAACTATTCAAATAAACACCATCAAAATTAGAAAATTGACAACTCTTTCACAAACATTAGTATTAATCAAATTGTGTTTTACAAACCTTTATGTTGAACCATAGCAGTATTAGCAATATGGTTCACCACCTTGTACGACTCCTTAGCACAGTAGGAGCAAAGAGGACATCTATAGGTGTCATCTTTGCTATAAGGTTGTAACATCTCCCCTTTTTGAATGTTACATACAGATACATGGATCTGCTGAAAGAAAACAAAGAATGAACTTTAAAAGTTATAAAATGGTATCTATTTTTAGGCACTATGATCGTGATTTCGCTATGCAGCACGCTACATATGCTAACATCAATCTTAGCTTAAAGGAATTACGATTTTTACTAGTTCACATAAATATATTTATTTGCTACATAACAAAAATGCTTATAAAAAGTATCATTACCGTCTGCTGGAGTAACCCCTCGCTGTTTGCTGCAGCGAGGTGTACTTGGTCTGCTGACTTTGCCAAGTTTCCATTGTGAATCATTCCGCAAAATATTTTCATTCACGTGTCCCTTCTTCAACCTTCTACTGTACTTGGAAACACAGCTGACCCGCTTCTTTAAGGAATTTGTAAGTGATCATTGAAACAGCGCCCCCTTTATTTCCGGAGTGCAATGGCGCTACTTCCATATATGGTATGGCTCGTCCGTCGGGCACGACCCCGCCCCTTACTGCATGCTGCAGCGAGGGGTTACTCATCCTTTGAGCACCCAAAGCTCTCGCTACCCACCTCCGCCATTTTGAAACAGCTACTGAAAGACGGGAACGTGCGCGGATGCGCGCAGCAGCTGGGAGAGGCGGGGGAAGGGCGGGGGGAGCTCGTTCATGAAAATAACTCTGTTTTTATTGGCTGGTTAAACACGGGCCGCTCTGGTTTTTATAAATGCTATTTTAACCACCGGGAGACGCCAGAGGAATATAGTATTTCTCAAAGATTACCTGTTTAACATCACTCTGTCAAAAAATAGTGACAGAGAGAAATATGTTTATAAAAAAAGCTACATACTGCAGCTTTAATGGGCTCATGCACACATCAGAGTGTGTGAAGATGGCAGGTGGATGTGCCAGTTTTAAGCCAACAACCACAATGCTGCGGTCCATGACAACATCAAATCTATACAGGAAAAGGACTGCCCCCACCCAGCAGGATGCAGCAGACTCAGACAGTGACTCAGAGCTAGAGATTGAACCTTAAGGTAAACCTAATTAATTATTTAATTAGCCTAGCTGATGGCCTAAACTATTTCATGCACATTATGAACAGGTAACTAGTCATTTATCATGTAATGTAATATGTAATTCATTTAAACAATAGTCTCCTCTCTGCTCTTCTTCATTTTATTCAGAAAACTTCCAAAGGTGGAGACGTGACACTACTGATGCAGACTGGACAGCTTATGAAGACGGGCGATTACGGCTACACACCACTTGGTTTTTTGTTAACATTAGATGTTGGAGTTTAACTTGGGGGACCATGCACCCTTTGGACTGTTGTTTGTTCATTTATCATTTATTATTAATTTGTTATTTTGGCTACCAGACAATTTTACAGGTTATTATATAGCCAGGTTATATATATGCACCTTTATTTTAAGTTATAACCTGGTATTAGATACTTTTACATTTGCACAAGTTTTTTTACTTTATTAAATGTTGTCATTTCTGAGGACAGAGACATGTTGTTTTTTCATTCAACCTTTATTTAGTCAGGTAAATCTTATTGAGCCTCATGGCTCATTTACGAAAGCGACCTGCTAAAACTAAAGAACGATGAACAGCAATGGTAGAATTTCCTTAAACAATAAACAATAGAAAACAAAAGAGAAAAAAAAGAAGAAAGAAATACATTTTTTTTAACAAGTATCAAAAAACTAGCAAGTATCAAAAAAGTATCAAAAAACTAGCAAAACATTATAAGGTAGACGTATAAAATCAAAGACAGGAACAGATCTGCATTGGTTTTTGTTGTTCTAAAAATAAAATGTTAACATGTTAAGTCAGATCTTTATTTTCTTCTCAGTTATCATGAATACTGTTTCTCTTTGTAAAAAAAAAAAAAAAACTAAAAACTAAACCTGGTGCTATGTCAATTTCCTAACAATAGGTGGCCTCCGGGTCTCATGATTTGGCTCATTAGTTCCCACATCCCACCCCGTCATTGTTTACGGAGGACACATTAACGCAACTGTGGGGCTGTTGATGAATCTGTTCCGTACTGACGCTACAAAGCTGTGAGTGCCTGTTAGACTAGAGTAGCGCATCATTAGACTCGTTATTTTGGTTATGGCGGGTGTACGATAATTTCCCTCAAAATACGATAATTTTACTCCCCTAGTACGATAATCCTACATTTCTCACCTGGCAACACTGCGCAGACCCTACCTTTAAGACTGGACCCAATCTCAGCTGCTTTTGTGTGAAGGCAGGGGACACCCAGGACAGGTCTCCAGTCCATCAGAGAGACAGACAGAGACAAACAACCATCCACACTCCCAGTCACAGCTACAATTTACAGTCATACAGAAGAGCCCAAAAAGATTCAAACTGAGGATTCAAGTTCTTGATTGAGAGTTCTAATCACTGATTTTCAATAATAATAATTTATCATATTTACCAAGCTAAATCCTTACTGATAATCATTGTGTGGAGTCTTTAATAATACTGATCAGATGTGATCAGGCAGCCATGTATTCACGTGTGTAAATTTATTATTATTAATACTATAATTACAGTTGAGCCATGCAAATTTGTCCTACTGAAGTTGCTCTCAGTCTCAAAAAGGTTAGTGACCCCTGTGCTACAGTATATTAGCTGGAGAGGGTCCTCTGGACGGGTTCAAAAAACAAAACATTGAATAAACGTCCAGAGTACCAGACTTAACTTTTTTTTCCTACCTGGATTATAGAACATGCATCAGGATACTACAATAGGCATCTTTGAACAAAAATATAACAAAGGTGTGTGTCTGTTTAACATGTGATTTTTTTTTATTTTCCAAAACTTTTTTTTTCCTACCTGGATTATAGAACATGCATCAGGATACTACAATAGGCATCTTTGAACAAAACTATAACAAAGGTGTGTGTCTGTTTAACATGTGATTTTTTTTTTATTTTCCAAAACCTCCAAATGTTATCTCTCTGAAGGAGTCAGTTTTAGGTGTTTGTAGTTCAACATAAATATCTGCAAATTTAAATCCTACACGGTATTAAATCAGTATTGTAGGAGTGGTGGTACAGAGGTTAGAGAAGGTGGGCCTGTGATCGGAAGATCGCCGGTTCAACTCCCGGTAGGGCTGTGCGATATGACGATATATATCGTGGGGACGATAGAAATGTGTCTATCGTGCTACTTTCCTTCTATCGTCTCTATCGTGATAAATAAGAATAAAAAAATAACTGTCGCAAAGAAGCTTCATATGGGGTTTTGCGAGATGACGGCGCTGCTTTATGTTTGACGCACGCGCGGGTTTGCGACACATGCTTTACGTTGTTAAACTCGAGAGCAACAGAGCCGCAGGCGCATGAAGCCGGTGTCTCAACAAGGAGAAAACAGCTGCACAGGCAGCCCAAGAAGAATAACTTTTACCAAAAAGAGGGGGAAGCTCACCTTGTTAGCTTCCATTATTTCGCTCCGCTGAAACTCGGAGACAAAATGGGTCCAGAGGACACGAACCCAGAGTCCAACCGAGTCCGAACTCGGGTCCAGTTAACCAATACAAAACAGACCAGAGACACAACAGAACCGCAATCAAACGCAACGTTTTCTCTTTTCTGTTTCTTGCTTTGTTTACTCAAACTTCAGAGCGGATTTCTTCTTCGTGAGTTTCATTAGCAGCTGTTGTTTTACCGCCACCTGCAGGAAAAATTTGGACCAAAGTAGAAAAGGAGTTGTTTGTTTGTTAGTTTATTCATTTTATAATATGAAATACAACAATTAACGTATTCATAATAGAAAAAAAATAAAAATAAAATGAAAGGTAGCAGATGAAGAATAAATCTTATTAAATCTGCTCCTTATTCATCTAATAACAGTTCAAACAATATTTTCTATAATAACAAAATAAGTAAATAACTCAGTCAATTTTCAATTCACATATATCACACATTAAATTAGATTCATTTATTTTTTTTAGCAATTCATTTTTTACCAGTTTCTTAAATACAAGGAATGATTTGGCTTCCTTAACATTTGTCATTTGGCATTAAGTCATTCCATAATCGTACTCCTTGAATTAAGGTAGATCTAGTTTCTACTTTGGTCCAAATTTCCTTGTTCTTTTTGTTCACATTCTTATAATTGTAACTATCTGTAGTAAAATAATAAAATAAAAAAACTTTGGTCCAAATTTTTCCTGTACACACACACACATCGTGTTGTATATATCGTGATATATATCGTTATCGTGATATAAAAAAGTCCATATCGTGATATATGATTTTTTCCATATCGCCCAGCCCTAACTCCCGGTACTGACAACACCATGTGGGTTGGAATGGTGAAACACACCTGCTTCCACCCTCATTTGCTCCACTCTGGGCCCTTGAGCAAGGCCCTTACCATCTGTTCCTCCGGGAGCCCTAGATAGCAGCTCTCTGCTTCACACAGAAGTCTGTGGTTGCGTCAGGAAGGACATACGGCATAAAAATAATTATGAAATATAAAAGCTGCTTTCTCTATAACAGGCAGTTTGCCTGTATTATTACCAATCATGTGGTTTTTAATGTTCAAGTATTTTTTAGCAACAATAAAGTTTATAAATTGTCATTTATAACAGCGGTAAAACTTCTAAAGGTTGACACTGGAAGGGTGATTTAGCTGTTAATTAACTTTGTTAAATTTGAATGGGTGATATTAAAAAATAACTTTTATCACAGATAGTCCTTTGTTCAGAAGAGAATGACTAGAATTTTTTTTCTGCCTTTAAAATAGTTTTTGTAGTAATATGTTGGTGTTAATGTACCGTATTTTTCCGTTCTATTGGTCGCACCGTTGTATAGGTCGCACTGTCCAATTATTGCCAAAAAATTGGAAAAATCCATAAATAGATCGCACCGGTGTATAGGTTGCACCTACGTCACCGCCGACGTAACGCGTTACATTTACTCCGTTACATTTACTTAAGTAACTTTTTGAGAAAATTGTACTTGTGAGAGTAGTTTAAATGTGAAAGACTTATACTTTTACTTGAGTAAATTTTAGGGGAGGAAACCGCAACTTTTACTCCGTTACTATGGGCTTTCTGCCGATAGCTACCGTTACTTTTTGTTTCAAGTATATAAAAACATTTGCGGCAAATTTATTGCGTAACTTATTGTCACCTGACATGTAACCAATCAAGTGAAGCCAGCGAGTCACGTGACCACAACAAACTCTTCACGCAGCCGGCGCAGGCCAGTGACGTAGGAGATTCTGGACTCGGTTGATGAGAGAAAGACGTACGGACGGTTCCTGAAAGAATGGTGACAGAAGAAGCTGGCGAAGTGAAGTCAGAGCACCCCTGGCCTCACATATGAGCCATGTTCACCTTTCAGTCTTCTAAAAATAACAGTTACATCATGCGTTGTCAGCTGTGGTGCCAAAACATGTAGATATTTCAGCCTACATGAACTCAACGTCAAATTTGAGAAAACACGTTGCGGTAAGTTTGCCTTTATTTTTTACTTTTTTGTTTGTAATGATGTCAGCTCTATTACAACAGCATGCATAACCTTAAAACTGTGTATGACGTGACTATTAAATGTTACGCTGTGTATTACTAAAAAACGTGTTCACACTGTGTGAGCACACATGAGCAATATGCTAATTTAGTTAAAAACAAACGGTTTGCTACATGTTGGGACGGTTGGTGGAAGATGTAGCTACACATACTGACAGTCCCCTCAGATTTTTATAGTCACAAACCTCCAATAAGTGTCTTAGTGGAACACAACTGATTCATACAGGCCTAATAGGAAACAAACAAAAATACATAAACGTCATTATCTCAAAAAACGTTCAATACAGAAACAACTGGACTTTATTTGTAACGGAAGACGTTTCGCTCTTCATCCGAGGAGCTTTCTCAATTCAATTCAAAACCAGTTTTTATCAGTTACATGTATAGTACATCAAATAGCCAAAGCAAAATCTTACATTCCAGAGTCACACCTAACAGCGTTTCAACTTCCAAAAAGCTCGTCACGCACGCAAGTGGACGCACTTGGTGTCCAGACCTGAACGCCAGAACGCGAAACTGCTGCGGGGTGTGTGGGAGGAGCTTACCGGTATACCGAGTCCTCACTGCACTCCGCCAGGCGAGGAGCTTTTTATTTCTGTCTCTGTGGAGCAGACTTGACTGGTCGTGAAGGACTTGTCGCGAACACACAGCTACAATGAGTTTCTCTTCCATAGTCCATGACTCCGCGGGTTTTTTCTGTGTCCCACAAACAATACGTCACATAGTTGCGCAATCGTTTCCGCGTCACATAGGGACTCTCCCCCTCTCCCCCTGACCCCCTCTCTTCTCCCCCCGACTCTCCCTGATCAACCAATCAGGGAGAGTTGAACGGCGTTTGAACGTTTGAACCGCAAAATCTTCAGCTAGATCAACGTGTGCTTTGGAGGCTGACGCGGGTTCACGTGCACGGAAAAACGCTTTCCATCACGCTCAACACGCACGTGACGTGACGCCCGATGCCAAGACGCGGCTGGAAGCGCGTCCCCCATTGACTTTGCATGTAAGCTGGACGCTCCTGCTGTTGAAACGCTGTTAGGTGTGAATGCACCAAGCCTCCAGACACTGGAACAATCTGTTCTTTGATATTCAGCCAGAAGATAGCTATTCACACATAAAAAGAAGACATCAACCTAATAATTGGTTGTTATGCTGCTTGTTATTCACAGAGGGCTGAGTGATTCAATAACAGCATTGTATGTGTGATAGTGACTCTCTCTCGATCAAGAGTAAAGAATGTAAAGAGCCACTCCGCCCCTGGTGAATAGCAAGCAGCCATCAGTGACCTATGCTTTGACGATCAAGCTGATGTCCTCTGTTTACATGTGAATAGCTAGTTTCTGGAAGTCTGCAGTAACTGGTTAAACCACTATTTCACTGAGTTTTTGCAGCTCCTCAGACGAAATGTTTCAACAAAGAAGAATCTGTTCAGAAGACCTGACTTATCCTTATTAGATTTGTTTGACCTGAATTATTGAGCAGCATCAGGACATAAACTGTTCATGATGCTCCTGATTTAAAAAGGCTTCTTCTTGTAACTTTTCAGAAAAAAATTGTATATTTGAATTTGTTGTTATCCAGTTATGATTACAGTTTTGTGCTTGAAAGTATCTCTCTCTCTCTCTCTCTCTCTCTCTCTCTCTCTCTCTCAAATAAACTAAAAACATTTTGCCCTGGCAAACTGTTTTGGTTTTATATTTGAACATTACAGTACAAACTAAAATAAACAACAAGTGTTAATTGTATTTAAGTTACTTTATTTAGTAAAGTATTATTAAGTCTCAAACATATACAGTATATATAACAAACAAAGCTTTGTTTTGTTTTGTTTTTTGAATGTCCAGAGGACCAGACTTAGCTTTTTTAAATCATTGCTAATATTAACTCAATGAATTGGCATGTCTTTGAAAATGTAATAGGATTATCTGAAATGTTTGATGTATGGATTATATATTCTTATTCTGTTTTATTTATTTATTTATTTATTTGTGAACAGAGGATCCACCCGAACAGCTTGATGAAATACACTGAGTTGGTAGATTCCAACAAGATGCGAAAATCCTCCTCTTCTGATGAGCCACCGATGAAGAGTGTGAGAATCATCTGTGCACATGGGCTTCCTCCTGCCAACACTACACCAGTTGCAAGACAAGCTGAAGAAGCTGGTATCATCTTGCAAAGTGTGTGCACCTCTCATCGATGCCCTGCTGGATGGGATCTTAAAATCCGGTAAATATAAAAACATCAGTGTGTGTGTATGTGTTGAAGGAATCAGTATGGGTGTTCAAATGAGCCAGGCGTCTCTTGAGGAAAATAAGATTTATTGAAAAAGACACAGATTAACAGAGTAATCAGACATTATGGCATTAAAGTCTAGATCTGTGTGCACACGGATCAGGAGATTCAGGAAAACAGACCTGTCGCGTCGAAGCCATCTCCAGAATGCCACATCACTTTGCATTGGTATGTGATATCATAAAATGTTTTGGGCTTCTTCTGTTGTCTCATTGGCTATCCTCCTGATAAGGACTGGTTGCCCGAGCAACAGAGATTTATGGTTCACCCTAGGGCTGTGCGATATGACGATATATATCGTGGGGACAATAGAAACGTGTCTATCGTGCTACTTTCCTTCTATCGTCTCTATCGTGATAAATAAGAATAAAAAAATAACGGTCGCAAAGAAGCTTCATATTGTGGTTTTGCGAGATGACGGCGCTGCTTTATGTTTGACGCACGCGCGGGTTTGCGACACATGCTTTACGTTGTTAAACTCGAGTTCAACAGAGACGCAGCCGGCATGAAGCCGGTGTCACCAGATATCTATGGGTGTCACAACATGGAGAAACAGCTGCGCAGGCAGCCCAAGAAGAAGAACTTTTACCAAAAAGAGGGGAAGCTCACCTTGTTAGCTTCCATTATTTCGCTCCGCTGAAACTCGGAGACAAAATGGGTCCAGAGGACACGAAGTCCAACCGAGTCCGAACTCGGGTCCAGTTAACCAATACAAAACAGACCAGAGACACAACAGAACCGGAATCAAACGCAACGTTTTCTCTTTTCTGTTTCTTTGCCTTGTTTACTCCAGATTCCAGAGCGGATTTCTTCTTCGTGGGTTTTATTAGCAGCCGTTGTTTTACTGCCACCTGCAGGAAAAATTTGGACCAAAGTTTCTACTTTGGTCCAAATTTCCTTGTTCTTTTTGTTCAGTAATTGTAACTGTATCTGTAGTAAAATAAAATAAAATAAATAAAAAAAACTTTGGTCCAAAATTTTCCTGTACACACACACACACATCGTGTTGTATATATACAACACGATGTGTGTGTGTGTGTGTGTGTGTGTGTGTGTGTACATGAAAAATTTGGACCAAAGTTTTTTTTTTATATCGTGATATATATCGTTATCGTGATATAAAAAAGTCCATATCGTGATATATGATTTTTTTCCATTATCGCCCAGCCCTAGTTCACCCCAAGGTCTCTCCTGGTGACTTGCTTATGGTGCATTCACACCTAACAGCGTTTCAACGGCAGGAGCGTCCAGCTTACATGCAAAGTCAATGGGGGACGCACTTCCAGCCGCGTCTTGGCGTCGGGCGTCACGTCACGTGTGTGTTGAGCGTGATGGAAAGCGTTTTTCCGTGCACGTGAACCCGCATCAGCCTCCAAAGCACACGTTGATTTAACTGAAGATTTCGCGGTTCAAACATTCAAACGCCGTTCAACTCTCCCTGATTGGTTGATCAGGGAGAGTCGGGGGGAGAAGAGAGGGGGTCAGGGGGAGAGTCCCTATGTGACGCGGAAACGATTGCGCAACTATGTGACGTATTGTTTGTGGGACACAGAAAAAACCCGCGGAGTCATGGACTATGGAAGAGAAACTCATTGTAGCTGTGTGTTCGCGACAAGTCCTTCACGACCAGTCAAGTCTGCTCAACAGAGACAGAAATAAAAAGCTCCTTGCCTGGCAGAGTGCAGTGAGGACTCGGTATACCGGTAAGCTCCTCCCACACACCCCGCAGCAGTTTCGCGTTCTGGCGTTCTGGTCTGGACACCAAGTGCGTCCACTTGCGTGCGTGACGAGCTTTTTGGAAGTTGAAACGCTGTTCGGTCTGGACGTACCATTAGATTGTGTGTGTGTGTGTGTGCCTCTTTGTTTAAGTTAAGAGAGCTTAGATTCAAAAGAGTTTAATTTGTTATGTGTACATTTATATATTTATCCTGTGCACATTATGTGTCATGTAGTAACAGGTAGTGTATTTCTTATGTGTGTGCTTTTATATAAATGTACCTGTCCTTAGTTCTGCCAATTTATGTTGCTCTGCCAATTTATGTTGCTGTGTACCCTTCCCCCAGGAATGTGTTCCTGTTGAGTTTGGCCCAAAGAGCTGTTTCGGGACTGCTTGTCTGTTTCTTGCACCTCTGACTCTATTCTAACTGATCAGGTGATATTAATCAGTGCACACGTTTTACTATGTTGTCTAAGCACCTAAGCATGATTGTATAAAACATTTGTGATTACCGGTACATGATACACAGTTGTGAATAAGTACACTTGTGAATGTGTTCCTGTTGAGTTTGGCCCAAAGAGCTGTTTCGGGACTGCTTGTCTGTTTCTTGCACCTCTGACTCTATTCTAACTGATCAGGTGATATTAATCAGTGCACACGTTTTACTATGTTGTCTAAGCACCTAAGCATGATTGTATAAAACATTTGTGATTACCGGTACATGATACACAGTTGTGAATAAGTACACTTGTGAAATAGGTATAGAACTGTGTATTACACTTCAGTGTGTGCGCATAACAAAACATTACATACACGTACTATAAATAATGCATAAGTGTACAAAAGTAATTCTTTGCAAAAATGTTTTTAAAGGTCTCAACTACATAAAGGATGACTTGGACACTAACACTGATGATGACAACAGCACAAACAGCAGCCACTCTGATGAAGAAGACTTCTTTGGATCCATTAAGACCATAAAATCAGGAGAGTTGGAGAGGTATCTTTCATGTCCATCCACTGGAGGTATGGATCTGTTACACCCTTTTCTCAAATCAAGCGGCTGTCACTCAAAGTCAACACAATTCTTCCAGCATCTGCAGCATGTGAGAGACTCTTAATTCATGCAGGACTCCGTTTAACTGCTAAGAGATCACAGCTTCACTGCAAAAACCTTGAGAGCCAGCTACTCTTAAAGCTTAACAGTCACATTATTGAATAATGTTTCACTGAGTTTATGCTGTTAGTTGTTCTAATGATTAAGTTCAGGAATACATAGTCCTTTGCTTGATGTGTAGAACTGTGTTTCAGTTTATACTTAAACAGTTAGTGCTGTTTATGGGATGTCAAAATGTAAGAAAATCAGTTCCAACTGGTAGAAACAAAGTTTTGCAGAAAGTCAAGTTTATTATTATTTAGCTGAATTATTTTGGATACAGTTGCCTTTGTTTTTATTGTTTTTATTTTATTTTTTATAACAATGTAAAAGATAAGTGGTTTATTTCTAAATCCTTTTGGCTGGTATTGCCTTTGTGTTTTTATTTATAACAATGTATGTTCAGTCTCATTAAAAGTTATGTTTCCTTGTAAATCCATTTGCATGTTATAATTTAATGACACGAGATGGTACTCCGCAGTTACTCACTACTTGAGTAGGTTATAATCAAAGTACTTTATTACTTTTACTCAAGTAAATTTTTGGATGCCTACTCACTACTTTTACTTGAGTAATATTTGGTTCAAGTAACAATACTTTTACTTGAGTAAAATTTTTGAATACTCTACCCACCTTTGCGCGTCATCCACCGCTGACGTGCCGTGTGATGCTGAGTCAACCCGGCAATATGGACTGAGTGTTTATCTCTGCTGCTAATGTCTGCCAGAAGCTAACAGAAGTTAAACACGAGACGAGTCCGTCTCTGAAAACACGAATAAAAATCGAATCTCATCTCAAATGTTTTCTCCAGGACATAGTTAAGCACATTGGAGCGTTATAGTTACTCTGTAAGCAGAAATAAATATACACTGATTGGTTTCGAAGCTATTTATAACATAAACAGAAGCTAACAGCAGCTAACACGAGACGAGTCCGTCTCTGAAAACATGAATAAAAAATCGAATCTTATCTCAAATGTTTTCTCTAGGACATAGTTAAGCACATTGGAGCCTTATAATTACACTCTGTAAGCAGAAAAAAATATACACCGATTGGTTTTGAAGTATTTATAACGCAAACAGAAGTAAACCGAAATTAAAAACTAAAGCTAACACGGGAGTCCGCCTCTCAGAACACGAATAAAAAATCGAATTTTATCTCAAATGATTAATCCAGGACATAGTTAAGGACATTAAATCCTTATAATTACACTCTTTAAGCAGAAAAAATATACACCGATTGGTTTCGAAGCTATTTATAACATAAACAGAAGCTAACAAAAGCTAAACACGAGACGAGTCCGCCTCTGGCACGAATAAAAATTGAATTTTATGTCAGTTGTTTTCTATACGTAGACCATAGTTACGTACATTAAAGCCTTATAATTACACTCTGTAAGCAGAAAAAATATACACTGAGTGGTTTCAAAGGTATTTATAACGTAAACAGAAGCTAACACCAGAAGCTAAATGCTACAAAAATATCGTTTTTTCTTATCTCAAACATCTAATAAAGCTACTCACTTGTAAACGTCCACACTGTGATTCCATTCCATTCTGTAAGTTTCAGAAGAATCCGCTGAGTGGTTCTTGACTTATCTTGCAAACAAACAGCAAACAAACAGAGCTAACAAGCTACATCCAGACCAGGAGGCCGACAGAGTCAGTCCGAGCAGAGGAGCTTTTTTCGGACACATGAGCTGGAAACGGTCTTCTTCTTCTTCTTGGGTCGGTGTATTCCTCTGGAAGTGGTACTGCACTGTGCCCCTAGCGGCCGAAAGTGGCACTGCACAATTTTCTGCCATAGTGAAAAGGGTCACAACTCAGTCAAAAATTGGTCTAAAAATATGGGAAAAAATCCATAAATAGGTTGCACTGGTGTATAGGTCGTTGGCCTTGAAAAAACCATAAAAAGGTGCGACCTATACACCGGAAAATATGGTATATGCAGACAGAAGATGGTAGTGGTGTAACTGTACACATGGGTGTACCGAACCGTTTCGGTACGCCACGTTCGGTTCGGCCCACCTGCGCACCGTTTCAGTTATTTTTTCACTCATTAAATTTTATTAACGGGAGATTATGCGCTGTGGAACTAAAATTCCTAGGTGTGTTTCAGCACGGCGCTATTATCTTGCAGCACGCGTAGCATTTAGCAGCCTAGCATCTCGTTGCGGTCTCCTGTTTGTGAACATTATGGCTTTCTTGTTAAAAGACGTGAACAAATCTAAAGCTGTGAGTCGACATTGATTCCCGGAGATTGAATCCGCAGCAGACAACATGTCTGACTTGTTAACGCTCTTGAAACAACATCATCTGAACGTGAACATCTTCTACAAGCAAGAAAAGCAGCTTGTTGCAAACACCGCTAACAGCAGCAGCATTTAAACAACCTTCATCGGGTAATTCAGATCGGTCCAGAGCAACACCACAAGCTGTAGGAGTTTTTAACATAGATATATATACACTAGATACCCCATAGCTTGCTCCGGCGCAGGATTTAGGGCAGCCATCTTGGCGCCGTCCACCGCTCCACTCAGCCTTATATATTTGGCTGGCACAATAAAGTATCAGCGCATTTAATCAATCACAACACGCTGAATAGTAATGCTATTGTCACATATTTAAATTTTAGGCATACAGCTATTAAAACTGCATGTATAGGAACGTATAGTTTAGCATATTTAAATAATTTTGGTGGAATACAATACTGTACTGTTTAGCAAGATACAACCAAAGATGCAATTTATTCACACACACATTATGTATACATATTCAGATACTGTAATAATACATATATATTCAGATAAGCATATATATAACTATATAAATACATACTATATATATAACTATATATATAACTATATATATAACTATAAAAACATATATATATATACTGGTGAAGATTCTCAGTCGTCCAGGACATGATAAAATCAAAAAAGGCGTTCAATAC
>JBBPBX010052157.1:0-24314 GCA_038048925.1 Garcialebias charrua
AAATCTTTGATGGAGACACAAAATAATCTGTCAGCGAAGTAGGATCTGAACCAACTTAGGGCTGATCCTGTGATGCCCACCAACTGCTTCAAACTAGCAATGAGGATCTCATGGTTGATGGCGTCAAAAGCGGATGTAAGGTCCAATAGGACAAGCAGCAGCACATAATCACCAGTGTCTGTGGCTAAGAAGATGTCATTAAAAACCTTCAGTAGGGCAGTTTCAGTGCTGTGGAGAGGTATGAAGCCAGATTGGAATAACTCTAGGATAGTGTGCTCCTCCAGGAAGCACTTCAACTGGGACTCAACTATTTTCCCAGAAGTTTAGAAACAAATAGGAGTGTGGAAACAGGCCTGAAGTTGGATACGACTGAGGAGTCAAGGTTTGTTTTTTTTAAGGAGAGATTGAACAGCAGCCTGTTTAAAGGTTTTTGGTACCATGCCAGTGGATAAACTGCTATTCACAATAGCAAGAATGGAAGGACCTAGAATAGGAAAAACCTCCTTTAGTAGTTGAAGGGGGGACCACATTCATTCATTCATTCAACCTTTATTTAGACTGATAAGTCACACTGGTAAGGTCTATTCAGGGGTTCTGGAGAGAAGGGTCCGTCGGATAGTCGAACCTCGGATTCAGGAGGAGCAGTGTGGTTTTCGTGCTGGTCGTGGAACACTGGACCAGCTCTACACCCTCAACAGGGTCCTGGAGGGTGCGTGGGAGTTTGCCCAACCAGTTTACATGTGCTTTGTGGACTTGGAAAAGGCATTCGACCGCGTCCCTCGGGGGGTTCTGTGGGGGGTACTCCGGGAGTATGGGGTACCAGGCCCATTGATATGGGCTGTTAGGTCCCTGTACGACCGGTGTCAGAGCTTGGTCCGCATTGCCGGCAGTAAGTCAGGCTCGTTTCCAGTGAGAGTTGGACTCCGCCAAGGTTGCCCTTTGTCACCGATTCTGTTCATAACTTTTATGGACAGAATTTCTAGGCGCAGCCAAGGTGTTGAGAGGATCCGTTTTGGTGGCCTTAGAATTGCTTCTCTGTTTTTTGCAGATGATGTGGTCCTATTGGCTTCATCAGATTGTGATCTACAGCTTTCGCTGGAGCGGTTTGCAGCTGAGTGTGATACGGCCGGGATGAGGATCAGTTCCTCCAAATCCGAGGCCATGGTCTTGAGCCGGAAAAGGGTAGCATGCCCTCTCCGGGTCAGGGATGAGGTCCTGCCCCAAGTGGAGGAGTTTGAAGCCTCGGATATAGTTGACGCGTCGCATAGGGCGCGCGGCCAAAGTGACGCAATTGCGAAGTCCCCGCCCCCGCGCTTTGGCCAGTGCGTTGGTTTCGCGCGTGGTCGTGCACCTTCCAGATTTTGAAGCTCCGCAAGCCTAGCGCGCGCGCTGAATTGATTGACAGGTCGGGTAGGGACCTCACCGACAGCCTTCACGCCAGATTCTGCAGCTGTCTGCGCCGCTGTGGTCGTGGAAACGGCGTCGCGACGCATGGAGGAATGTTTTGTGACATAAAATGTAATAAATTCTCCTTCATTCCTGATCTGGAGTCGGACTTTTCTTTTGTTTTTTCGCCAAAACTCACGTGATCGCTTTCTCCTCCGCTGACTCCATGCATTAAAACCGCAAATAAAGACAACAGTTCAGCACGCGAGCAGAAAGCTATTTGTTTTTGTTGTGTGACGTCAAACAGTTCTTCTTCTACGGTAGATTTCTTCTTCTACACCCTTTCTTGCAACATATGCACAGGTTTTAGAGGGTACTGCCACCTGCTGGTCAGTAAAAGAACAGCACTTTGCCAAGCGCTGCCGTGCCACACTATAAACGCATGCACAGTGCGCGCGCAGCACGTGCGCTCCAGCTTGCGGACCAAAGCGCGACTATATCCGAGGCTTAAGTATCTCGGGGTCTTGTTCACGAATGAGGGAAAACTGGAGCGTGAGATCGATAGGCGGATAGGTGCAGCATCCACAGTGAAGCGGGCGCTGTACCGGTCTGTCGTGGTGAAGAGAGAGCTGAGTCGAAAGGCAAAGCTCTCAATTTACCGATCGATCTACGTTCCCACCCTCATCTATGGTCATGAGCTTTGGGTTGTGACCGAAAGAACGAGATCTCGGATACAAGCGGCTGAAATGAGTTTTCTCCGCAGGGTGTCTGGACTCTCCCTTAGAGATAGGGTGAGAAGCTCAGTCATCCGGGAGGGACTCGGAGTAGAGCCGCTGCTTCTCCACATCGAGAGGAGCCAGTTGAGGTGGCTCGGGCATCTGGTTAGGATGCCTCCTGGACGCCTCCCTGGGGAGGTGTTCCGGGCATGTCCCACCGGGAGGAGACCCAGAGGAAGACCCAGGACACGCTGGAGGGACTATGTTTCTCGGCTGGCCTGGGAACGCCTTGGGATTCCCCCAGAGGAGCTGCTCCATGTGGCTGGGGAGAGGGAAGTCTGGGCCTCCCTACTTAGGCTGCTACCCCCGCGACCCGACCCCAGATAAGCGGACGAAAATGGATGGATGGATGGATAAGTCACATTGAGCCTCGAAGACTCATTTACAGGTGAGATCTGCTAGACAGACGAAAAGTAATGAAATTAGACATTAGGAAATGGAGGCGAAAAAATTCCTATTAAAATCTTTCTTCATGCTTGAGAAAAAAAATTATATTATTAAAAAACACCTCGCACAGATAAGCACATAATGACATAGACAGTCTGCAGAGCGGGGAGATGCCGAGAACAATGAGCAACGTTCATAGATGCTCTCAAGGTTACAGTAAGAGTTCTGATAAGGATGGAATAATCAACAGCTCCTCCGATGAGATCCGTAAACATTCTCGAGGGTGTCGGGGAATGACTCAGAAGCATTTTCACAGGCAGACAGAGCAGCAAAGCAAAGTGAGGAGGGAGAGGAGGAGCGTCTGTTCTCGGCAGAAGCTTAGAGTAGAATGGGGCATCAAAGGGGCAACCAGATAGTTTCAAGCTGTCCACTACCTACTCTAGAGAAGACAGATCAATAGGCTCAAAATGGTCAAATACAGCTACAGATTAAGGTGGGATGGATGGCTCATGAGTTGGAGGGGAAATGAGAGCCCGGGTGGTCACAATTTTTTCTAAAAATAAATTTAGGAAGTTCTCGCACAGCTCAGTTGAGGCTTCCAGAGGTGATGGTTCAGTGAGGTAGAGAACAGAGGTTAGGGTATAGAAGAGAACTCGTGGATTGTGAGAGTTTGAGGCAATGATATCAGAAAAGTATTGAGATTTAGCAGCTTTTACTACTTTCTGATAACGACGTCCTTTTATTAATTGAAAAGAGACCTGCAGCCTGTCTTTCTTCCATTTGTGCTCCGCCCTCATGCACTGCTGTCTAACGGCTTTGGTGACGTCATTCAGCCAAGGTTCAGATCTGAGTTTCGATTTTCTAGTTTTAACAGGAGCAACATGATCCAGAGACTTTAAGCAGACAGAGTTGAACTGGGATGTCAGCTCTTCAGTGGTGGAGAGAAACACCAGGGGCTGATTTATCATTTCAGAGTTATAAACATATGTGAAACGTGCAAAAGTAAAGTGGTTAATGGCCCGGCTGCGACATGCAGGAACGCACGGCTTAGGAGTTAGATGGGGGAGGGTGAACTCAAATGGGACTGGCATGTGGTCTGAAAACACATTGGCACCAATTTCAAAATTACTAACAGTCACATCACGTGTTACGATGAGGTCCAGTGTATGTCCGCACTCTTGGGTGGTACCGTTTACATGCTGATTTAGATTAAAAGAGTCCAATAAATCTAAAAAGTCATTAACCAAGGGTTTCTCATGACAGCACACATGAATGTTAAAGTCCCCAATGATTAAAACATGATCATATTTTGGTGTGATTTAATCCCTCGATCGAGGTGGGCAGTGAACTAGTATGCATAAAGTTGAAGATGAATGGCCAAGTTCAAAGACGATCAGCTCAAAGCTGGAGCAGGAAACTGGGATGGGCAGTTGTTTACAAACGTTGATTTGAATATTGTTAATAATCCACCACCACGTCGGCCTGATGGCCACGGTGCATTCAAATACAGACAGTTTGGTGGTAATAATTTTGTCAAGGCGTTGGACTCACCCGGAGACATCCAAGTCTCTATGATACAGAGAAAATCCAAATCTTGCTCTTGAAAGTAGTCCCTGAGGATAAAAGTTTTGTTGGTAACAGATCTTGCGTTGACCACATACATCCTGATCCAGTCCAAAGTACTTTGTAGGCCCAACAGTGATCGAGGGAGCACGCGCCAGCCGCTGCAGATTTTCGATAACAGCCCCTCCGTGTTGGCCAGTACGTCGCACAGGCCGACAATTCCCGTTGTTTACATGGTACAGGCATGCGGGTAGCTCGCGATGGAAACAGTGACCCCTAGCTGGAGAGGAAGATGCAACACGCTGGGCTTTAAGCTTCACCAGTCGGCCAGCACGTTTTCCCCGACGTCTGGAGCGATATCTATGGGCAGGCAGGTGAAGTTTAAGTGTAGGTAAACAAGCACATCTGCCAGTGGCAGGGGAAGTGTGTGTGTGTGTGTGGGGGGGGGGGGGATCCAGCATTCCACTCATATTGATCCAATTAAGTGACATTATTGGCAGCAGAAAGTCGAAGATCCAGAAGCTGTTGTCGATCATAGAGCAGTAGTGAGTTTATGTCCCAGATGAAAAACAAACAAAACACAAAAAATCCAAACACCGTCAGCAGAGGTGGATTGCAAGCCATGTACAGGAGTGCCATACTACTTACTACTTGTACTGCTATTCCTACTTCATTGTTTTTCACTTATCGCGGGACTTCAGGGTACAGATTCCCTGCAATAAATGAGGAACTACTGTATTATTATTTGTGAATCTTATCTACATTTTTAAATCTTGTGGTACACTTGTGGATCTTATTGTACGTGCATTTATTTTGTTGTACGCCTGTGTGACTTCTTTTGAGACTAATTTATCTTCATAACAGAAGCTTGTTTTTCGTGCTGCAGCTTGAAGGTGAGGACATGCTGGGAATCATCAATGTAAAAACAGATTCAGGCCCTGTACACACGTAGCCGTTTATCAGTAAAACCAAACAGTTTATCATGCGGTTTGGCCTGTGATCCACACGTGAACTCCGGTTGATGTAACTATAAACGAATAATAACAAAACTCCGGCCAAAGTGAAGATTTGAGAACTCTCCGCTTTCGAGTCTGCGTGTGGACTTTCAGAACGGAGCTTTCTGCTCCACCGCCTCCAGCTGGAGCGGCGCTGACAGTCACACAATGCTCTAAAAAAAAGCACTAAAAAGTCAACCTACCTGCTCTGACATGATTCCCAGTCGACATTTTCCTGCGTTTTATTAATTTTGTACTCCAACACGGTATTTAATAGTAGTTCAACCTCACGGTCTGTCCACACAAACGAAAGAAAAAATAATAATAAATAACAGGAAGTGTGGCTGAGTTGAAGGGTTGTGACTGCACTACACTGCCACCTATGGGTTCAGCATATTCATTACAACGCTCTGTCGTGAAAAAACGGGACATGTAGACAAACATTTTAAATATTCGAACATGCAGTGGTGGGCACAGACCGCTAGAGAGCGCTAAAGCGCTAATCCGCTTACAACGGACCTAAATTATTTGTCAGCGTTTTTGTGGTTTGACTAACTTTTATAATTCATAAGCGGATTTGTGCTATTTTAAAAATGCAGTACCGCTAATGACTAATTATCTATCAGTAAAAACAAATTATTTACAGGCTCTTATGCTGGCTCCGTAGCTGCTTGTTTCACCTTTTTCCCCCTTGCTCCCTCACCGTAAAGAGCAGAGAGGAGGGAGGGTTGGAGGGGGGAGCAGAGGGAGAACAGACTCGGATCTACCATGTAGGCAAATGATGCCGTTGCCTGGGGCTCCCAAATCAGCAAGGGCTCCGGCCCCGCCCCGGCCAGTCACCTACATCACTAACATTGCTGCTGCTTGTTAAAGGTTCAGTATGTAATTTCTGGAACACGCTAGAACTTAGGAAAATTTTGAACAGAGACACGTTTCTGGTCCCTCCCGCTCAGAGCCATATATGGCTCTGTTACCCTTGCTCAGCTGAAATTCAAATTTAAGCTCTGTTTTTATTGGCTGATTCAAATTCAAGCTCTGTTTTTATTGGCTGGTTACAAACTCTGTTTTTATTGGCTGGTTAAGGACTGGTCACCTTAGCTTTTTAGAAATGCTTTTAGAGAAGCAAGGGGACAATAGTTTTTTTCAGAGATTACTTGTCTAAAATCAGTATGTCAGGAGGTAGTGACAGAGTGAAGAAATATGTAAAAAATATATTGTTAGAAAAGTTACATACAGCTCCTTTAATGTACATTTAACATAAAAATAATTATAGCTACGATGAAAACGAATCATTAAAAACGCAATACAAAAACCGGTCGATTTCTGTATCCCCCTACTAAAAAATGGACTATTCCATCTTGACATCTTCCGGGTCAGAGGTGAACTCGGATGCTAACGTTTATGGCTAGCTGTTTGCGCACGGTCTCTTCAGAAATCCGCAGAGAACCCCGCTGTTTCAAGCCAAATTAATGCGGCCGGAGGATTTTATTGTGTGTTCTGTGTCCACCACTCGACGGTGAGTCGTTCGTTTTATGTATTTGGCTTCGTTTTAAATAGAAATGCGGTCGCGACACGCCCGTGTATTTGAGATTTAAAAGTGGTCTCTTAGGGATTAAAAGATCATTCTCATTTTGTTAATTTTGTGGCCGAATAGAATATATGTACGTAAAGTATTAAATAAATCCTTTGATTTTTGTAATTTCATCCTTTTAGGATCATTTTAGTTACTTTTCATTAAATCTGTTGACTGCCTATAGAATTTTGGAATTGGTTTAATTTATTTTTCGGTTGCGCATACTGGTTAGTATGCTATAGCATACTATAGTATAACTCCCATTTTGTGGGAGTTATAGCTAACTTGAAACAATATTGAAGTAAATTAAGCTTAATCGGTCTTTTGCACGTGACGTCATGGCTCATGTCTTTTTGCACTTACGGTCGCCATGTTGGGTGTATAGAGCTTGGAATCGTGACGTCAGCGGACCGGGATCACGCAAAGCATCTCGGTAGTTTCGGACACGGAGTCTGACGTGACCGGGGTTTGCGTTAGTTGTTGTGTGTTATCCTACGTGAAATACGCTGAAATGGTGCATGCTTGTTGTGTTGTGAACTGTCACAATCGTTCTCACGATCGCAGGGGGAGCCGTATTGCAAATGGAGTCCGTTTTTTCAGCTTTCCGGCATGGAAACAACACAGAGGAACACAGGTTGCTGAGCTAACAGAGACATGGTGACATGGGTGTCTCCTGTTAAACGAACAAACATCACTTTCAGGAGTATTTCCAGACACATGTTTGTGTGTTCGAAGCATTTCCACACAGGTAAGGTTTAATTAAATAATATTAAACTTATTAACTGCTCATATGTAACACAGGATCGTTCACAAACATCTAGATCATCTAATCAAGTTATTTTATCTCTTCTTAGGCAAGCCAGCGTATGAATTCCTAGATTGTGATCCTGACTGGGTACCCTCTTTACATCTCGGGCACACCGAAGTCAAAACGATGGACTGGACACTGCCCGATTTGCCCGTCGGACCAAGAGACACCAATCAACCACAGAGGTCAACACTGCACCTGCCACGCCACCAGATCTGCGTAGCCAGACATCAGAGATGGATGAAACTGCTCCTCCAGGTGTAGCTGCTCAGAGTTTTTCTGAGGATGAAACAGCCCAGGGGTCAACACTGCACCTGCCACACCACCAGAGTCATTCATTCATTCAACCTTTATTTACACAGGCTAGCCTCGTTGAGCCATGGGGACTCATTTACAAGAGGGACCTGTTTCACTCACACCCAGGGTCAATTTACAGTTGCCAATCAGCCTAACATGCATGTTTTTGGACTCTGGGAGGAAAGCAGAGCACCCGGAGAAAACCCACGCATGCACGGAGAGAACATGCAAACTCCACCCAGAAAGGATCCACATCTACGTAGCCAGACATCAGATATGGATGAAACTGCTCCTCCAGGTGTAGCTGCTTGACTGGAGCTATTGCTGCCTTTTAAAATTGTGAATATTTTAAACTTAGTATTATTTAATTAAACAAACTGTGCAATTTCAATCGTGGTGCTGTGTGAATTTGTCCCCAAGCCTCCTCTGCAAACGGGCCAGCGTGCCTTTAAAGGTAACTTTTTAAGTTTGACCTTAGGGTCCATGTAGAGAGGGTTATTGTTTGTGTTTGCACCAAATACACCATACTAAGTGGTAACATACCTGTTGGCATGTTGCTCCCATGTGAAGTTGAGGCCATCATTTTACTGGACAAAATTGTGGCTGTATGCTGTGCTTTGACCAATATGTGCCCCAGTGTTGTTTTGAAAGTATGAATTATTATGCTGGTGAAGATTCTCAGTCGTCCAGGACATGATAAATCAAAAAGGCGTTCAATACAAGATCAACTGGACTTTATTTGTAACAGAAAAACGTTTCGACTCCCATCCGAGTTATAACTCCAAACTTCGCACAGTTGTTCATGGAATTGAGAAAGCCTCTCGGAAGAGAATCTATGTCTTATGCAGACATAGATTTTATCACTGGCACGAGTACATATGCCCTCCTTGGTTTTATCTCCTTGTATGCATTTTTGTCAAGGGCGTTTCTCTTTGCCGTACCTGTGGAAAAGTCAATGTTGTAACACACCTCTGCTTGAACCTTGTTGACGTTACTAGGCATCATCCAATATGCTGGTGCATCTGTGACTTTTAGTCCCCCGTACCCGCACAGCAGCTTCACTCTTGAACAGCAGTGCACCAACGTTGTGTACAAGACTCTGCAATGCCAGCCATGCATGTGCACAGTCTACTTGGCCCGTGGAACTTAGAATCACCCATGGTTGGAGTGGTGCTTCATTCAGGCGCTGAGAGTGCAGAACCTAGGGGGAAAAAATAGAAAATTTATGCTACAATAATCAACATAAAATTGTAAAATACATTACCTTCACATCACTACATTTTCCATAGGTTGCAAATACAGTATATTCTAAAAACCTAATAAAACTTAATAATAGCCTATTCTAAAGTAGCAGAAAAGGTATAAATTAATATTACATTCATCCATCCATCTGGAGATGGATGGATGAATGTGTGGATGGATGGATGAATGTGTGGATGGATGGATGGATGAATGTGTGGATGGATGGATGGATGGATGGATGGATGGATGGATGGACAGATGGGTGGGTTAGAACCCATTAGAACAATTTAAAAACCATGTGCACATCTGTTTTGTAAACAAACCTCCTCAACCAAATCATTATCAATTTTGGAACAAGGGCAGATAAAATAATGTTCTTCATGGCAGCTTATCTTTTTAAGGGGTCACTAGAAAAACTCGGGTGATTTACTTTGATCCGTTTTTCTAAAAATTGTCTCAAAACGCATTGACAAAAATTAAAATCCTGTCACAGCAGTTTGAGAAGAAAATGTCAGCAGCAGCTGCGACATGTCAACTGAAGCTCAGTCCTCACCTCGTTCTACAGGTGTGCAGTGGAGAGCGTCCTGTGCTCCAGCATCAACGTGTGGCATGGAGGCTGCACAGTTGCAGAGAGGAAAGCTCTACAGAGAGTGGTGAAGGCTGCACAGAAGTCTGTGGGAGTCAGTCTCCCCACCATCACAGACATTTACACCTCCAGATGCAGAAAAAGAGCCACCTGCATCATGAAAGACCTCACTCACCCAGCACACTCACTCTTTGCACCACTCCCCTCGGGACGGAGGTTGAGGAGCATCAAATGTAGAACCACTAGACTGAGGAACAGCTTCTACCCTGAGGCTGTCAGACTCATGAATAAATAAATAATAAGAATAAACACTGCAAAATGTCACATCATGCTGATGCTGATCTGTTTCTTGTTGCTGCGTTCATCTGTGACCATCTGCTCATAATGACTCATGTTCGTGCTGCTGTTTATAATGATGTTTTTCTACTACATTAGGGCTTAGTGTATTACTAGCTGATGTCTCTCTTAGTTAATCCTAGATGTTATTATTGTTTTTCTCTTGCATTTGTTGTTGGATGTAACTGGGACCCTGTGTACATAATCTCGTTTTCAACACATGTACTACATGCGGTGCAAATGACAATAAATTCTCTCTGACTCTGACTCAACGTCCCTGTGTGTTCACCTACCTTTGTGAGAACAACAGTTTTTTGGTCGTTGACTTGAAAAATCTGCAGGTCCTGCACCCATCCATTTGTGAACTGAAGATGACTTTCCAGAGATTTATAATTCCTGAACTGCTCACATGTGTAGGCACTCACGCAGCACACAAGGTAGCTTACTATGTCGGCTGCGGTAGCTCGTTGAAATCACCGGTCCACTACCTGTGCTCATCTGGATCTAGCCCAACTGAATCAATTTTAACAAGATAGCGCTGCTTCGCTTCGTTGTTAAGTTTGTCGCGGTAAAGAAACTTTATCTTCTGTTTCTCGCGGTCCATGTTTGTTCTTCGTGTGGTGTTTTACGCCATGTTTGTTTTGGTCAAGGATGTCCGAAAACATGGCGGCGTCGCATTCCTCGTGACGTCAGTTCCCAAGCTCTATACCGGTTCATTTAAACAGAGGAAGTCCATGTTAAACACAGTGCGATACAGAACAATAACATCAGCAAAATGCAAATTAAATATAAAAATGAGCAGATGCCTTATAATGTAGAGAGAAACTCAACCTTGAAGCCAGAGAACGTTACATGGTGAAGTTAGCTTCAATTAACAACATTGATCCTTACGAGGTAGCAGCTAAGGCATGGACTTCCTCTGTTTAAATGAACCGGTATCCATACAATATGGCGACCGGGAGTGCAAAATGTCTGCAAAAGACCGATTGACTCTTATACGAATTAAACTTGGATACAACTTGGAAGTGCACTTTAAAACTTGATCTCTAACTTTAATTTTACCTGTACTGTTGATGTGGTCTTTGAATTGAAGTTATAATAAATGAATAATGTAATAAACTTTATTTGTATAGCACCTTCCTGCAATGCCTTGCATTGACCAAGGTGCTTAACAGATATAGGATAATCTAAAAAAATAAATACAAAGTATGTGCATGTGTAATGAAGAATATAATTTGTACGTGCAGCTGTTAATACATGTAAAGTTTTTTTTTTTATGTTTGTTGCTCTTTTTGCCAACTGTGATGTTTCTTCTGTCCAGGACTGTAAATATCCAGGTGGGTCAGGAGGAGTTAATGGGAAGCTGCTGCTGTGACGTAAGAGGTAGGATAAAGGTGTATAACAGTTCATGCACCGCTAGTTGGCAGTCTAGTGCAAATATTGCATAACTTGTTGGCTAGCAATTGTTGAATTTAATTAGCGGTTTAGAATTAGCTTCCCCTAATTTTCATAAGACATTAGTGCTTTTGAAATTGCGGACCTGAGAGTCCTTTGTGTCGAGGGTGGGTGTGGTCGTGAGATGGAGTGAGTCGCACTTGCCAGTGCTCCGGGTAAAATTTATTTTTTAGTACCACCAAGCCCTCTATATGTAATATTTTTTGCCTATCATCACGCACACAACTTCCATCAAGCATCTCTTTTGAAGATTTTGGATTAAAAAATGTCTCAAAAGTCGACAAGATCGAAGAAGGACGCCGAGAAAGATGACGCTGGCCTAACCCTCGAGGCAATTACCTCGCTGCTGGAGGAGCACCGCGCTGCGCTGTCAGCTGAGTTCAAACAAACTTTTCACCAGCTGGATATCAAATTGGACCAAACTCGGCTCGCGGTGGAGGAACACGGCCAGCGTGTGTCATCACTGGAACTTGTCACTAACGACCTGAGCCAGCGCATGTCGGAGGTGGAAAACACCTGCTCAACTCTGCAGGAGGAAAACGCCAGACTAAGATCTAAACTGGCGGATTTAGAAAATCGAAGCAGACGGCAGAATATTCGTGTGCTGGGTTTACCGGAATCTATTGAAAGCGGACGTCCCACAGACTTCTTCTCCAACCTGCTGTGCGACATCTACGGGCGTGACACGCTTCCTTCTCCACCCGAACTGGACCGGGCCCATCGAACCCTCGCTCCGAAACCCGCCTCGGACCAGCGGCCGCGCCCGGTTATCCTGCGAGTGCACCGGGTCCAGGTGAAGGAGCTCATGATCCGAGAGGCTCGACGCAGAGGCAGGCTTGAATACCAGGGAAAACCGGTGCGGATCGTGGAAGACTACAGCCCAGAAGTCCTCAACCAGCGAGTGGAATATAAGGACGTGATGTCTGCGCTGTATTCTCTGGGTCTAAAACCTGCTCTGCTTTTTCCTGCTCGACTTCGCGTGACTTTACCTGATGGACACAGAAAGTGGCTGGGCTCGGTCGAGGAGGCGCAGAAGTTCAGTGACACCTTTCAAGCTTCACAGCGCAAGTAATATTTAAACTTTTCTTCTAACTGATGAACAATGCGCTGTTCCCGCACTGGCTTTGATTATTACACTAAACTTTTCTTTACATGAGGTGAGGAACAGATGAGCAGGACTCTGCCCATACTCTGATTATCTGAGACTTTTTTAGTTGCAGCTTTTTTTGAACTATTAACATTTTTGAAATGAAACATTTTTCCTTTTCTCGTTTACCTGTTGACTATTTTGAGCTGAATCTTGGGTTAGTCCTGGATTGATTGATAATTAATTTGAGATTGGGATTAATTTAACTTTACGTTTGTATATGTGTGCGTGATTACCGGTACACATTTATGTGTATACATTTTTTGGCCTTGCATACTTTAAACTAGTTTGTGAGGTGCTTATAAAAATTTTTTTTTTTTTTTTTTTTTTTAGGCATTAGGTATTTAGGCACATAAATAATTGAAGTAGGCCTATCCAGGTATAAAAATGGGTGAAATATATAATGTTTTTAATATATTATTTTGAACTATTAACATTTTTCCTCTTCTTGTTTACCTGTTGACTATCTTGAATTGAATCTTGAATTGGTCTTGGACTGATTGAAGATTTAATTTAGGATTAGGATTAATTTAACCTTGTTTATATGTGTATGCGTGATCACACATCTATGTGTACATTTTTGGCCTTGCATGAGGTGCTTATACATTTTTTTTTCCTCTGATGATACTGGAGCACTAGTTTAAAAGTTAGACAGGAGACTTATTTTTAATTTCTATGGAGCTTGCTGCTTCTGTCTGTTGCAGCTGTCCAGGGTGGGAAAGGGAGGGGGGTGGGGGGTCCATCACTGCCATTAATTTATATTTTCTTTCACTTTGCCAAGAACTGCACAGCCATCAACACATTAGACTGTATTACCTACCTTTCTTATACAAATTATTAGTAATATGAGTGGTCAGTTGGTGTTGTCAAGCTGGAACGTCAAAGGTTTGAACCACCCCGTCAAGAGAAGGAAGGTGCTCTCTCATTTAAAACAGTTAAATACAGGCATTGCTTTCCTGCAGGAGACTCACATTAGAAGTGACGATAGCAAACGATTACTGCAAACATGGCACGGGCAGAGTTTCCATTCCTCATTTCGAGCAAAGGCTCGGGGCGTCTCGATCCTCATCAGTCAAGACATTTCATTTGAACCTTTTCAAGTTAACTCAGATAAATATGGTCGTTTTGTGATTGTTTCCGGTAAATTGTACAACACACCAGTAGTGCTAGTTAACGTTTATGCCCCAAATACGGATGATGTTGGTTTCTTTGAGAAATTATTCTCACTGCTCCCGGACCTAAACACATACTCATTGATACTCAGTGGTGACTTGAATTGCTGGTTGGACCCAGTTTTGGACAGATCCTCTACAAACCCTGCCACAGCCAGCAGGTCGTCCCACACTATTCGTGCCTTTCTATCTAAGTATGGCCTGTGCGATGTATGGCGTTTTTTACACCCAGCTGAGAGAGAATATTCTTTTTTTTCTCATGTTCATCATTCATACTCGAGGATCGATTACTTTTTCATGGACAACAAACTTCTTCCCTCTGTCCGTGGCTGTGACTACCACAGTATTGTCATCTCAGACCATGCACCTGTCACTCTGTCTTTGTCCCTCCCTGACATTCCTATAAGGAGTAGACAGTGGAGATTCAATTCAACGTTACTGTTAAACAATGATTTTGTTACATTTATAGAAAAAGAAATAACCTTCTTTCTATCCATAAACAGAACTCCTGGGATCCCACTGTCAACAGTTTGGGATACCCTTAAGGCCTATCTTAGGGGACAAATCATTTCATATACCGCCCGGCTGAGGCAAAAATCTCAAAAAGAAAGAACTGATTTAGCCCAGCAGATAAAAGAAATTGATCAACAATATGCTCAAAACAAATGCCCTAATCTGTACAAAAAAAAAGTAGAACTCAAAACTAAGTTTGATTTATTGTCTACATACTCAATAGAACAATCACTTTTGAAAAGTAAATCATCATTTTACATACATGGAGAAAAGTCAGGAAAACTACTGGCAAATCAGTAGGGGTTGAACGAGTACATAATTTTTAACCTCGACATTAACATAAAAAAACTCGAACGACGCTCGAGTAGCCGATGACGTCACAGTGTCTTATGATGCAAAATAAATAAATAAATATAAATGCATAAAAACCGTCTTTACAAAAAGAAAAAAAAGACCAACAAAACATTGGGAGCATTTATTATGCTCCTATCATTTATCATACTGCAGATAAGTCACAGGAAAAACAAAACTATTAGTTATTATTATTAATATTAAAAGTGAAAGTATACCGTGCGGCGCTGAAACCGAAACTGAAAAACAAATGGGGCAACACCGCACCACAGCCTGAAGTGCTGTGCAATTTAGGTTTACTTTTAGAGATTAATGTGTTTATAGGTTTTTTTAATAGGTCTAGAGAGATTAATATGTTGCTTTTGTTTGTGAAACGAGAGAGGAAGCTGCCGTGTTATATATGTGGCCTGCAATGCAACACCGCCACCTGCTGCCAGTCACAATCTACGGTGGTCAGAGAACAGAAAATCAACAGGAAATAGCGCATTTTATAAATTAAAAACTGTTTTACCTTTTTGACAAGACTGCCTGCTCCATTTACATCCGTGCGCACAAAGGAATCCATTTTGTGGCGTCTACTAAAAGCTAAAAGCTACCTCGCGCGCTGTGAAATGTGACGTGATGACGTCACTACGGGTACTCGAGGTGGACAAAAAAGCCTCGATAGAAGTCAAAGCACTCGATCTGTCGAAAACTCGGGTATTCTGTTAATGCACTACAAATCAGTTGAAGGGTGCCATGGCTAAACAAATCATCCCTAAGATCCAATTAGAGAACGGCACCACAACTCTAGATCATTTACAAATTAACAGAGCATTTAAGGACTTTTATTCCCATTTATATACTTCAGAATCCCAAACCAACAAGAATTTATCTTCTCAGTTTTTCGAAAAGACCAACATGCCAAAACTCACACCCAACCTGAAAGATGCACTGGAGATCCCAATATCCCTGACAGAAATTGTGTCAGCTGTATCGGTAATGCAGTCTGGCAAATGTCCGGGTCCTGACGGCTTCCCTGCTGAATTTTTTAAGAAATTTTCTTCATTACTTTCCCCACTCCTACACTCGGTTCTCTTACCCCAAAAATACACTACACGCGGTCCGTGTCCGCTCCGCTCCGCAGGTCGCAGCTGAGCGAGTCCAAAGTCCACTGCCTCCGCTCAGCTCAGGTCCGCATGGATGCGCCGCTCCAAGACGCATGCGCGGGAATTGCGAGATTGCGCGATAAATCAAGTGATAAATAATGAAGTCAGAACAAAACAATTCATTCGGTGGAAGAAGGAGAACAACAGTAAAGGCTGCCTTGATCTTCTCTCGTAAATAAGCGACAGGACATGGTTTGAGCAACAGGAAGTGATGTTTACATTTCAGAATAAAATACTTTTTTATTTATTTATTTCTTGTATTGCGTTATTAGGTGTAGTCATAGTCATAAATATAATAGTTTAGTCATAGAATAGTCATAAATGATAGTTTGACAGCATTTTTGTACAAATAAATCCGTATAGAGCTAGGATTAGTCCGCCCGTGGTGATTTTATTTTGTAAATACGGAAGTTGTGCTCGTTCCTTTTCCTGTTGGTGCGACGTAATCTTCAAAAGTTGACTCCGGCACAGCTCCGTCATCCGGCAGAAATAGAAAAATTTCTAATTTTGACGGACTGCCGTCCGCTCGCCGCAGCTCACCGCCGCCGTGCGGAGCCAGTGTACTTTATCTCATTGATTATAAAGGGTGCGTATTTGCTGCGGAGGTCGGACCGGAGCGGGGCGGAGCCGGAACGCGTGTGGTGTATTTTTGGGGTTAGAGTCATTTGACCAAGGATCCCTTCCGAAATCTTTTTTTAGAGGCCTGCATTACCCTCATTGCAAAGAAAGGAAAAGACCCAACTCACTGTTCCTCTTATCGACCAATCTCCCTTTTAAATACAGACGCCAAAATTTTAGCCAAAGTTCTTGCTCAAAGGTTGGAAAAGATCCTTCCTTTGATCATATCAAAAGACCAGACTGGATTCATTAAAGGCAGGCACTCCTTTTTTAATGTCAGACGCCTTTTTGACATTATTTATTCTCCTTCGGATACTGTTCCTGAGTGTGTTATTTCCCTTGATGCAGAGAAAGCATTTGATCGGGTTGAATGGGACTACTTGTTTAATGTTCTTGACAAATTTGGTTTTGGCCCCAATTTCATTACATGGGTGCAATTAATTTATTCACATCCCACCGCAACCATTCGTACCAACTCTCAGATATCAAAACCCTTCAGTCTACATCGAGGAACTCGCCAGGGATGCCCACTGAGCCCTATGCTCTTTGACCTGGCAATTGAACCTCTTGCCACTGCCTTGCGGTCCTGTGACACAATTTCAGGAATCTGGAGAGGCGATATGGAGCACAAGGTCTCCCTTTATGCTGATGACCTTTTACTTTTCATTTCTCATCCGACTGACACGCTGCCCTCCGTTTTATCATTACTTGAGGAATTTGGAATAAACTCTGGTTACAAATTAAACCTGAGTAAAAGTGTAATTTTCCCTGTCAATACCCTGGCGCAGACTCTTGACTTTGGTAAATGGCCTCTTAAAATTGAGAAGACAAAATTCTCTTACCTGGGTGTTACAGTTACGAGGAGGTATAAAGATTTATATCAAGAAAACTTTGTCTCTCTGTTGAATCAGACAAAGCAGGCATTATCCCGATGGTCACCGCTTTCCATTTCCCTCACAGGCCGTATTAACTCAGTCAAGATGGTCACTTTACCTAAGTTTTTATATCTTTTTCAAAATATTCCTGTTTTTATCCCTGGTTCATTCTTTGTTCAGTTAGATTCCATCATTTCATCATATCTGTGGCAAGGAAAACGTCCACGCTTAAATAAGACACATCTCCAAAAAACTAAGGCCGCAGGCGGTCTTGCCCTTCCAAATTTCCGCTTTTATTATTGGGCAGCAAACTTGCACTGTCTAGCATTCTGGTCATTCTATTACAACAGGCCTGACAGCCCTGACTGGGTAGAGATGGAGTCACAGTGTTCTGGGAAATGGTCCTCCGTGGCTTTCTTGGGATCCTCACTCCCGCTTCCACCACTTACAACTGTTATAAATCCAGTTATAAAACACTCACTAAAAATCTGGGCACAATTTCGTAAATGTTTCAATTTCTCTAGTTTCTCTCTCTATAGCCCTATCATGTCTAACCAACTTTTCAAACCCTCATCTCAGGACTCTGTTTTTAAAGAATGGCAAAGAAGGGGTATAGTACGCTTCAATGACTTGTTTCTCAATAACACTTTAGCTTCATTTCAACAACTATGTGAAAAATTTAGTCTTCCCCAGTCCAATTTTTTTAGGTATCTCCAAATACGGCACTTTATTACTCTTCATTTGTCCAGCCTCTCCATTTCAACTGATAGCAGTATTGTTGACACTATTCTTTCTCTAGACCCAAATAAAAAACAGTCCATTTCATTCATTTACAGTAAACTATTGGATTTGAAGCGTGCTTCCTCAGATAAAATCAAAGCTGCTTGGGAAGAGGATCTCGGCTCCTCTATTTCAGAGGACTCTTGGACCTCCATACTCAAACTGGTGAGCTCCAGTTCTCTCTGTGCTAGACATTGTCTAATACAATTTAAAGTGGTGCACAGAGCTCACATCTCTAAACTGAAATTGTCCTCTATGTATCCTGATGTCAGCCCATACTGTGTGAGATGCAAACATGCTGAAGCCTCTCTCTCCCATATGTTTTGGTTTTGCCCATCTCTGAACAAATATTGGCGGGAAATCTTTCAGACTTTATCACATGTACTAGATACACGCCTGAACCCTGACCCACTGATTGCTCTGTTTGGTCTTGTAGAGGGCATGACAAACCTAAATAAAAACCAACAACATGTAATATCGTTCACCTCTCTCCTGGCCAGACGAGCTATTTTGCTTAGGTGGAAAGAACCGTTTCCACCCACTCACGCTCAGTGGTTGGCTGACATCATGTCCTGTTTAAAGCTGGAGAAAATCAGATTCACACTCCAACAGAAAGAGGGTAAATTTGAGAATGTCTGGGGACCTTTCCTGAATCTGTTCCAGTCTCTTTGACAACACAACTCATTCAGGTTAATGCAGTCTCTTGGCTATTTTACCTTTTATTTATTTTTTTCCTTTTCTTTTGGCAGTGATTGGGTAGGGATTATTTTCTACATGTTGTAACTTAGATTGATTGTTGTGTTTTTTTTGTTGTTGTTGTTTTTGTTTGTTGTTGTTGTCTGGAGAGAAAAAAAATGAAACATTCAATAAAAAAGATCTTGAATTTGAAATTGCGGACCTAAATAAATAAATTAGTGCTTTAGAAATAGCTGAACTAGTTTTTGGATTAGCGCTGCCCAGAACTGCGAACATGTTTGGACAGAGATATTTTTTGTGTGCAAATATTCGTTTTTCAAACACCAGGCTACGTGTGTACAGGGCCTAAGGCTGCAGAGATTGCTCTGTGTATGGAAACTGTTCATTTAATCTAATGGCTCTTTTTTCTAAACATTGTTAGGTATTGAAAATATAATTTCTTAAAACTTTTCTATCAAACAGTACTAAACAAATACATTCAGTTTAAAACTACTGACTCTGTCTTACACGTCACAAATTCATGTTGAGGCCTCCTCTGCTCTTTGTGAAGATTTTCTTTTCTTTTTTTAATTGATAATCTGTAGGGGCCTTAATCCCACCTCCTGCTTTTGATCCCTCTGTATGCACAACACATTTGAGCCTGTGACTTTGTCCTTTTTCCAAAAGATCATTGGTCGTCTGAAGCCTTCACATTCTCCAAACTATGTTGTCCGTAATCTTTTCAAAAAGAGGTATTTCTAAATGTAGGACCATTTGCTCAGGAAATACCGGTAGGCTGTCCTCTGATGTGGTCCCTGATCATTTTAAACACGGGTGCATCCACTGCTTAAAATTCTTGGTTTGGAGTCCCCAGTTCTCGAGAACTTACAACCATTTCTAAACTTTCTTCTTTTTCTTTTTTTTCATAAGCCTTGAGAAAACACAGTCAACTATCACCTTTCTTGAGGAGCAAAAAGCTACTTCACAGCACTGAATGAGCACAGTTAAAATTTGTTAATTATATTCTTTTAGCTACTGATTATGGTAACTCTGTCATTCCTGTACTTTTAGATCTTAAGGCTGCTTTTGTCACAGTGGAGAGGTTCAGGTCCTATGGTGGACTGTACTAATATATACCCGGTAGTGTCTTCCTATCTTATCAAGATACTTAGGTAAAAGATGAAAGAAAAATTAATTTACAGATCACAAATTGTGTGTTGCAAAGTTTATGAATAGTTTAGGATTATTCATCCCATATTTTATAAGTTTAAATTTGATAGAGCTAGAAAAGATCCAAGGCATTCCACACCATCAGACATGTCCATCCATTTATGTCCGAAAAAGTACTGAAACTGTTTTTTTTCCCCTCCAGAAATACCTGAACAAAGATTGTTGCTTTCCTGCCCCCTACTGGTTGTATGCTGGAAAGACAACGACCCCTTCGTTTTAACTGAACTTATTTTTCACATAAAAAAAACAGTTAACAGCGATGATAGTTCCAGATATATGTAATTATTTATAAAAAAAAAGAAAAAAAGAAGATTTTTTTTTTTTTGTCAAGAAAAAATATGGGAAGGAGGTGACCATGATTACGTCATCACTGCGCGTCAAACAAACGTTTCTCCCTGCTCTTTCGGCAATCGGCGCTCACACGTGAGTATATGTTGTGTTTGTTGTCTTTTAATTCCACTAACAGTCTGTGCTTATTTTACTCTGTAAACAATTGGTCTCAGTTATTAAACATAATCAGTTTGATTTATCAAATAAACTCGTTAGCTCGTAGCTTAGCATTGACTGCATGTGAAAGTGTTTTAGACGAACTCCTTTGAGCAGAATGTTAGTTTTATTTTGTCTCAACTATTGACAACTATTCTTACCTCGCAGAGCATGACTTGTGATTTTATCCGAATCGGTTGTGTTTAGTTTTGTATTCGGCTTGCATCAGTGGTGTAGTCTACATTTTTGTAGTGGGCATACCGTGCTTAGAAACCAAAGTACACTGGTTAGTAAAGTGTAACTGCCAATTTATTTTGATTTTAAGCATATTGAACAGTTCCAAATTTCTCTGATGCTTATATTTGAATAAATGAACAACAAACTTTGTACAACAGCTGGCTTTGTATTAAAAACATGTTATATAATTTATAAAACAGTATCAAAGAAAAGCACTGCACACCAATAGATTGTTACAGAAGTGTTTAACTGTCGTTTAACGTATCAATGTACCTAATGGTATGTCATGTACCATTGGGCACTTTTAAGTGGGTATACTGAAATTCTTAAGTTTTTCTAGTGGGTATACTCCATATACCCGAGTATCACGTAGACTACACCACTGGCTTGCATCAATCTCATCGTTCAGGTAATTAATACTGTATGTGCAATGAATACACATCTCAGTCTGTCGCCGCTCAGGGTGGCTCTGGTATCGGATGCTGTGCAGCTGGAAGGATTTTTACTGAAACCTTTTCACTTTTGGGGATTTGTTATGATGCATGTTATGAACGTAACCATGGCAACAAGGTTTTTTTTTAACAACCAGGAGCAGCAGATTAACATCTCAAAAGCTGAAATACCTCAACTACAGCATCAAATCCCAAATGAGTTGAAGAGGAGGTGCCGTGAACAAATTCCCGTCAACCTGGCAGTGGTTCTCGAGTACCTGACCGCCGAGATCCTGGAGCTGGTGGGAAACTCGGCTGGTGACAACGGGAAGGCCAGGATCATTCCCCGGCACCATCAGCTGTCTGTCCGGGGCGACGAGGAGCTCGGTACACTGCTGGGAGGAGTGACCATCGCACAGGGAGGAATTCTGCCCAGCATTCAGGCAGTCCTGCTGCCCAGGAGGACCGAGAGGCTCGCCAGATCTGACAGCAAGCTGCATCAGGGTGGACGGATCGGCATCTGTGGCCAGATTCTTCAGATTCACTGCAGGAGATCTGTCCTGCCCACAGCTATCAACTTAACAACTCTTGAATGAAACCAGGATGAAGAGCTACAACAACCTTAATTCCCCTCTTGGATTAATAAAGTATTTTGAATTTGAGTTTGCTCAACACTGTCTCTTAAAGCTTTTGTTTATTTAATAAAGCAAGAGGTTCTTACAATGTTTTAGTCACAGCACCACTAATATGAACCAGTTTAAATCTGTTTGGCCGCTCCATGTTTTGTCATCTCTCGCCTTGTTTCACCCTGACAGCACTGCTTACAGCCTGTGTGTTGATCTTCACAGCATGTTGGCAAAAGAGGAGAAGCAACAGAAAGGAAAGGGACATAAGAGGAGGAGTACCCCTAGTGAAGATGAAAGAGGAGGAAAGAAGAAGGATGGTAAAGAAGGACCAAAACCTCAGGGAGGCAGTGGGAAAATGCGACTGGATGCGCAGAGTGTTGGCTATTTTCGCCGGGTTGGAGATAGACTCGGTGAAGGCTTTGACGATGATGAGAGAGGTGAGGATTGATTTTCTAAGATAAAACAAAGTAAATGGACTGTACTTATATAGTTATTTTCTGTGTTATACTCAAAGCTCTTTACTACACAATCTGTGCCTCATTTACCCACTCACACAGCACTCTACTAGATCTATGCAAAGCTAATTGAACAAATAATTCCAAAGCGACTAATCAGAGCTTTATCACATTCATACACTGATGGGACACACATCAGAGGCAATGAGAGGTTCAGTGTCTTACCCAGGGACACTTCGGCATGTGACTGCTGGTGGAATCAAACCCCCAACTTTTGCATTGGAGGACGGCTGGTCCACAGCTGCCCTTTGGCCTGCAAAGTACTGAAGAGCCTCACTGTCAGTTTGTAAACCTGAAGACAAGTCAGTCAGACGGGCAGGAGGTTCAGGGTCGTGTTTTCTGCTTCAAGCATCAACTCAGATTAGACTCAGTCAGATTATGAGCTTCTTGGATCAGTTTTTAATTAGGCCTATTTTTTAATTAACCTTTTTTTTTAAATTTCTGCCAGGAAGACATTTGAAAGTAACATTTCATTATTTTTGGGAGACCTGGTGATGATGACAACACTGCAAAGTTACAAGCTAAAATACCCTGATGCATGCTCAATAATCCAGGTAGAAAGGAGTAAAGGAGGCCATCTTTGTGAAAAGAAACCGTCCATCATTAAACAGAGGTGGAGGCCTCCGGGTTCAACTGTCCCCCTCTTACAATGCTGTTATTGCTAGTATCACTCAGCCCTCTGTGAATAGCAAACAACCATCAGGGTGCTAACGATCCATCGTTAGGCTGATGGTCCTCCTTGATCATGTGAGCAGCTGGTTTCAGCTGTCATCAGCCAACTGGTTGATCCACTGTGAGAGGGTGCTATTTATAAGACTGAGCTGAATACAGCAGCTCAGACTGAGGAAGTCTTTCGGACGAAAGACGAAACGTTTCTACAGTTTTTTTTGCTTTGTTTTGTTTTTTGAATGTCCAGAGGACCAGACTTAGCTTTTTTAGAGAGTACAAGCTAAAAGTTATAATATTAAAATCCATAAACAACAACAAGAAGTCAGAATTAGCTTGATACAAAATGCAAAGTCGAGCTTGAGAGTAGCAGTTGCCCTTCTCAGTAACAGAAGACTTTACGAGAGCTTTAAACTTCCCCAACGAGACAAAACCATGAAGGTTTTCTTGTGGACTGAAGACTTCTTTCTTGTCTAAGATTAAAAATGTGATAACCAAGATCATGAAAATGTCCTGGGAAATCTAAAAAAGGAGCCAACTGGAGGGTTGCAGCTCGTACGGGTCTAAACATGAGTGAGGCTCGGAGCAGAGGCAGCTGAAGACTGAGGTGAAGGACTGTGTGCGTCTCGGTCCTGATTAGAGTCAACAAGTGTATAATGATCTGTTCACATGTGCAGTTTGAGCTAAAGCCACAATAATGCATATTTAAAACTGTCCCGTTCCATGAATTAATCTGAAAGAAATGTTCCCTTCAGGCACATTTTACTATCTTTGTGTCTTTGTTACTTTTAACCCCACCCTCTGTCCCACCTCTCCTCTCTTTAGAGATGTTTGTGGGGAACGTCCTGTCAGAGGTGAAAGGCAAAGCTGCCATGGTGGCGATGGACCAAACAGGAAGTGTCACTCTACAGCGGCTGCTCCCACTGTCCAGCCCGCAGCAGGTCGGGGAGGTGCTGCTCGAACTGGGGGGAGAGTCTGGCTCTGGGTTTAAGGAGGTTTCATGTGACCGGTGTGGGGGCCACGTAGTGGAGAGTGCACTCAGACAGATGTCCAGGTGGGATGGTAAGAAATTAATAGAGCTTTTTTATTTTTTTACATTGTTTACATTCAAGTCATTTCCTGTATGAAATGTCATTAGAAATTGAGAAGCAAAACTCGACCTGTGAAAGTCAGCAGGCGGCAGCTGGAGAGATTTAAGAGAACAAATAATTTACCAGCCTATAATCTGCTGCTACAATATATTTTAGCTTAACGTTAAATTACAGCTCGCTGCTGCCGTCAGTTTTTGCATTTGCAAACAATCATAAACTTGTTAATAACCTGTCTAATGCAAAGCTGATGACTGTGGGATTATTTATTAAAAACATTTACATGAACACTTTTTTGAGACTGGAGTTATTTAAAGACTGCTGCAGTCCTCTTTGGTCTTTGTCCCACATA